>CAUYSK010060256.1:0-104873 GCA_963575035.1 Avahi laniger
TTTCAGCATATTATGGGGGTACAGATGTTTCTGTTACATATGTTGCCCTTGCCCCCACTTCCCTCCCTAAGTCCGAGTTTCAAATATGTCCATCATTTGGGTGGTGCACATTGCACTCTTTGTGCATGCATATACCCCTCCCTCCTCCCCCCGCCCAACGTCCAATATATGTTATTCTTATATGTTCATTTGTGCGTTGATCAGTTAATACCAATTGATGATGAGTACATGTTGGAAAGGTTTTGAATATAGAGATTCTCTGAGATCCAGAGACCAATTTAATCATTTTCTGGGGTGGAGTCTAGATACCAGTACATTGTATGTCTTAAAACATCCCGCAGTGATTCTAATGTGTAACCTGATTTAAGAAGTAATGAACTTGGGGGGTAATCCCATTCTGCCTCTAGAGGAGAAGACTTACATTATTCCAGGGTACTGAGCAGGGCCGACCTATCCCTTAGCACACTAGGCATGGTGTCTAAGGCCCACAGCACTTTTAGGGGCCCATAGTATGTTTCAGTTTCCATTAACAGCAGAAGAAAATGATGAACTTTCAGGTACAAACAAAAGTTGAATGTGTGATATTAATATATTCATCTTTGTAGCAATGCTGTTACAAAATATAATTTTTATTTACTTTTTTAATAGGCGAGTGGGGTCTAGGAAGGCAAACAGGCTTAGGACCCGTGAAGGTGATAATGATCTTGGCACTGAGTTTGTTTGTATTTCCCAAGTCTGATTTCTTTGTGTTGTTCTATAGACTGTGCGGATGTAGATTGAAAAATACTAACATTGAATATGAAGGAAATTTTCATGTTTAACACAGTGAAATTGGAACTGATAGGCCAGTGGTTGAAAGGTGAAAGAAAAGCTGTGATTATGTACAATTCTGTGTATATAATAGTCCATCCAACGTGAGGCTTACATTCCTAATGGGATAATTTGCTGCTAAGTAATTTAAGATCTTATAGGAAAAATATGTTTGGGGCACTGATAATATGGGTAAAAACATAAAATATCTTTATAAATCATTCTTATAATCCCCCAAATAAAAATAATAATTTTAACACATAACTGAAGAGAATACCAGTGATGTTTTTCATGTGTAAATAGTAATAACAGATATTATGTAGTTTTCAGATATGTAACTTCTATGTATGGAGAGAAACTTTACAATACTCTCCCAAGTTTCAAAAGATGCTGGTGTATTTGTTTTGCTTTGTGGCATATAACTCACAGAGTTACATGCTAGCAAGTGTTTTTGTTTTTATCTATTCCTATATGCAAATGTTTAATGCATTTATGATTTTATGATTTGGACTTCTTGACTCCTACCTTCAGGGCATTAGTCCTAGAGACCCTGAATAATTGGTTTCAGAAGATGGGCGAGGCTGTTGGAAACATTATTTAAGAAATTCCCACTTACCAAACTCTTTAACCCATTTATTGTCTTTAGCTTCATTGATGGCCTGGGGCAGGTGTTTTTGATCTGCTCCTTCAACTTTTTTTCAGAATTTTCAGGCTCCAAGTTCCAGAAGGTAGCGTTAAGTCCTGTGTTTGTTAATCTTTTCTCTGGGACGCCCAAACTTCTACTCTTGCTTTGTCATCTGCTTTTTCTCTTTGTCTCTTACTGTAATTAAACCTAACCAGAGTAAGTCATTATAACTTTGTACTGAATTTTTCTATTTTTCAAAAAGTTATATAGTAGCAAACCAGAGTGTTTAACATTTTTTTTTTCCTGAAAGGAATTTGCATCTGGGCAGGAAACACAATATTTTTTAAGTCCTGGTTTAAGGGGGAAAAGGCAAAAGCAGGCTATAACATTTGCTACCCTGTGCACTGCTGTGCCGTCATCAGGGTCCTGGCTGGGTGTCACTCAACAGCAAGATCAATGACCATGGGGTGCTGGGCTTAAGCGAGGCCATCAGAATCAAAGTTACATTCCCTGAGGCAGTAAATACATGTGAAGAATTAATAACAGTGAGTCACCCGAATAACCGTTGGACAATGCATGAGAGAAACGTGATTCTAGGCAGCTCGCAGAGGGAGTGTGCAGAAGGCAGTCACAGAAGTGGACATCCAGCCGTGTTGGGGAATAGTGCTGGCCACGACAACAGAGCAAGCCAGCTGGAACAGCAGATGGCTCACCTTTGGCAGAATGATTGGACTTGGAGTGACTTCCTTTGAACAAACTTGGGGACAACTCAAGAGAAGAGGGAGACAAAACTACAGAGCTTGACTGGCCTTCAAACCAAGTCATGCTAATAGGCTGTGGTTTGACTGCCCGTAAGTTCGAATTCATCACTGCCTAGGCAGAGATGTCCAGGTCATTTATACACACGTTTTCTCTCTTGTAGGTTCTTCAGCTGGGATCAGATATCCTTCCTCAGTACAAACAAGAAGCGCCAAAGACGCCACCACACATTATTTTACACTATTGTGCTTTTAAAACTACTTGGGATTGGGTGATTTTAATTCTTACCTTCTACACCGCCATCATGGTTCCTTACAATGTTTCCTTCAAAACGAAGCAGAACAACATAGCCTGGCTGGTGCTGGACAGTGTGGTGGACGTTATTTTTTTGGTTGATATCGTTTTAAATTTTCACACGACTTTTGTGGGGCCTGGCGGAGAGGTCATTTCTGACCCTAAGCTCATAAGGATGAACTATCTGAAAACTTGGTTTGTGATCGATCTGCTGTCTTGTTTACCTTATGACATCATCAATGCCTTTGAAAATGTGGATGAGGTAAGTTTTTTGTTTTTGTCCTTCAGAATACTGTGGGTCATAAGTTTTGAAAACATCAGGATAAGAGGATGTCATGGATAATCCAAACTTCTTTTCAGCTACCACTTTCAACTGTCACCCTACTAAATAAACACTTGCCATGAGTTATTGCATTTGGTTGCCTTAAATTAATTTTTATCCACTTCTTTTCCCTAAAAATGCTGATTACCGAGAAAATGGCTATGGTTGGAAGTTGTGGTTGGAGGAGACAGAGAAGAGAAGCCTTTGGAGTCAAATGCTTTTGATAATCGATAATTTGGATAATTGATCGAAAAATGATGAAATAGATGCATTTTCTTTGAAAAATTGCAGAATTTAAAAATTTTGTGCATCCGTAGATCTTTTGACTCTTCTCCTCCAGATACGTCTGGTAACAGTGCAAGCGTTAACATAAAGATGAGGAAACTTTTGTGGAAGAGCAGTTCTTAAATTTTTGCCACTTTGGTATCTTCCTTATAAACTTTTGCTTTAAATTTTGTCTGAGTACATTTGTGTGTAGAAACTGTATTGAATGACTTGATGTCTGGTCTGGTTCAAGGTTCTGGTCCTTCAGTGTTATCTGTGAACCCCTAATAGAAACATTTAAAATGTGTAATATCTCAAAAAGACCACTTCGTAACCTCTAACTTAATAGTGGATGATTTTCAAGTTGCTACATCAAGCTAATAGGATGCAACCAATAATTTCAACTAATAATATATAAATGAGTCAATATAGAATATATCTATTATTAAAATGTATTCACAATGATAATGTTACTAACTTAATTTTCCTAAATATTCTACTCTGTAGACTGCTCAGATAGAAAATTCTGTATTACCTTGTTATTGTTGCTGTGATTCTGTGTGTTGGGAGATAGATTGACTTTTCTTCAGTGACTTTTCCCATAAAATGTATACATTCAATCAACTGTAACAATATTACAAACATCATTTCTCAAAAAGTTAAATGAAGACATTATATTTTGATACTGTACATATAATTGCTACTTTAAAAATTATGAAGAAAAGGAATCATAATAATTTGTTTTCTAATTTTAGATTCCACATATATCACACTTTTGAGCGTACTTTTATTTCTTTCAAATTTATCTTTTGGAAGAGGGTAAGAAGGAGTTAATTTTAAAAATGCTAATCACATAAGGGAATAATAAATAATATATTTCACATACTATATGGATTATTATATTAATACATTAAGATTTTGGTTATTTACAATATAGGCATAAAGATTTTAATAAAAATATTCCCTCATGGAATCTTAAAAAGTTGAACTCATAGAGACAGAGAGTAGAATGGTGGTTACCAGGGGCTGGATTGGGGAGGAGGTTTGGGGAGATGTTGATCAAAGGAGACAAAATTTCAATTAGACAGGAGGAATAAGTTGAAGAGATCTATAGGATAACAGTATGACTATAGTTAGCAATATACTGTATTCTGGAAAAATGCTAGAAAAGTATTCTCACCTCAAAAATTATAACTATGTAAGGTAGTGAATATGTTAATTTTAGTCATTCCACAATGTATATATACTTCAAAACAATGTGTTGTACATAGTAAATACATATAATTATTGCTGTAAATTAAAAAAATAATCAAAACATTGGATCAATTCATAGAAAAGAATATACGTTAAATATATTATATAATAAATGCATTTATAATTATAAATACATACTTAATTATATGATAATATATACATATATTGAAAGGTCCACAACCTCACTCACGTTAAAGAAAAGACAAAGTAAAACTCCACTGAAATACCACTTTCATTTGTTACACTGCAAAGATAAAAACTATGTTAAGGCCCTAGGCTGGTGAGTATGGTCCCTAAGGAGGTGCACTGCTCGAATCTGCCTTTATGAAAACTTGCTGTGTGGAGCACAGTCAGTGATGTCCTGGGTCTGGTTTGGGAAAGCCCATTATTAGCATCTCTTCCAAACTCAGCATTCAGTTATATCACATTAGAATCTTGAAATTGGCTGTAGCCATAGTATTTACATCACAGAAAGTAACAAATACTACAAATCAGAGCCTTTACCAACACACCACTGAACACAGTTAACTGAGGGCTGTGAGATTTTCTGATCTGCTGTAGCTCATGTGCTGAAGCAACCTTTCCCCGAGGCTGTTCCCAGTCAATGACTGAGAGCGGTAGGAACCCTGCAAATGGTCCACACCGCTACTTTTGCTCTGTGACCGGCAACTGACTGTGCTGAGGTCTGAGATCCCTCCTCCTACTCAAGTCTTCTTTCCCTCTTTCCCAAGAGTCAGGCCTGCACTGTGGTCTGAAGGCTCCCCTGCCCCTCTCCTCCCCACTGTATTCTTCCCAGGCATTTATCTCAGTAAACTTCTTGCACAAATAACCCTGGTTTGGCATCTGCTCCTCCCGGGACCTGAACTGAAGAGTAGGGAGTGGGACAAGGCCCTCTCATACACTACTCGATGGAGGATAAAATGATACACCCTCTATGAAGAATAACTGGCAATATCTCCTTTTAAAAAAGAGCAGACTCTAGAGGCAACCACTTTCAGTTTTTTAGGGGATTCTTTCATTATTGCTTCATGGTATAACCAAACATGATTATATACCTACTTCTTGGTTTTCCAGTTTTAGGTTCTGTCTTTGACTTCTCACTGTGCAAGATGAGGTTTTAGCTCCCTTTTACACCTGCTGTCATTATTTACATGCACCATTTCCATCAACTCATTCTCACAACATAACTATATCTTCCTTTGGTTTAATATGTAGTTTATTGTATTATTATTCCTACCAATATCCTCTTCATAGCTGAACCTTGCAGCACGCTGTGGTTACTTTTCCCTTTCTGTACTTTCTATTTTCCTAGGAGGTGATACCTGTCTGCGTTTATTATATAACTTGCTTAGTTTTTCATGTACTTATCACTAATTCAACCACTAGCTCTCTGCCAGTTGTCTAAATCTCCCCTCATTACATCGATGCAAGAGATATTCTGTCAACAACATTGTCTTAAATGAATGTCTCTTCACTCTACCCTCCCACTTGATTGAGTTGTGCTAGCTATTAATATAATATTCTAGGCTAGAGGTAATTTTTCTTCAGAATTTTGAATGACACAGTGCCATTGCACTCTACCTTCCTGTAATTCTGTTAAGGAACTTGAAGCCATTGTAATTTCTGATCCTTTACATGTGGCATGTTTTCTCTTACTGGAAATTTCACGTATCTTCTCTGCCCCAGACTTCTGAAACTTTCTGATATTTTGCCTTAATTTGGGTCCGTTTTCATCCATTTTGATGGGTATTGACTGGGTGGCTTTTCTCAATTTGGAAAAAAACATCTTCTGTCTTGATTTTGTTTCCTATGACGCTTTTCTCTACTCCTCCTCACCTTTTCTCTATTTTCTGTTTCTGCAACTCTTTTTATTCAGATATTGTACCTATGGGACAGTCCTCTAATATCCTTTTTTTTTTCTCTCCTATTACATTTTCTAATCCTCTATCTTTTTGTTATACTTTTTGGGAGGTCTCTTCAACATTATTTTCTAACTTTCTTTGTCCCTGTAATACTTTTTTGCTTAAGGTCTAGTTTTCTTGGTATGTGTATTTCTATCTTTTTACTTTATATCAGTCTAGGTTATTATTTTATAAGTAGTATATAGATTTTGAAAATCTCTTGAATAGGCAAGTTTAATATATTTACATTTATTGTGATTAATTACATTTTGATTCACTTAGGACATCCTGTTTTCTGTTTTTAAATTCCTTTTCTTAGCTTTTCTCTGTTTTTGTTTTCCTTCTATTCATTCATGGTTTTGATTGACTGAATTTTTGTTTCATCTCCTGGATCCCTTACAATGGCTTGAAAGTTTTTCTGTTAATGTTTACTCTTACATTTTTAACGTCATTGTTTGACTGTACATATTCCAGAAATTCGTAAGTATCTTTACCTTTCTTGTAAATAATTCAAGGACTTCTGTTCACCTTCTATCTTTCAAATTATTATTGTCTTGTATTTTGGTTCTATATTTTTTAACTTTCCCTTTTAATTATTATATTATTTAATTGTCAGCACTTATTTAGATTTATTGAAATGTTTATCAGTTTCTTTGCTCACACTATTTTATGCATTCTTGACTGTCTTTCTGATTTAGTTCCTGTAGATTGGCTGTTTATTATCTATTATATAGCATCCAACTCTCTGCAACATACCTCTTTCAGGTAGAGTTCCTGCATCATTCCCAAGCAGCTTGAATTAATATCTTCACTATATTTCATCTTCACTTATGTACATGCATGCACATTAATATAGTTAAAATTATTTTTATTTTGTTGGCTTGTGTGTGTTCATAAGCACCATAGTAATTGTTGTATGACTGGGACTCTTATGCCTTGTCTAGGACATATTTTATTGTGAGACTATGGAATGGTTACTCTGCTTCTCAGTTTCCACAGTGTAAGAAAAGTGAAGGAGTGCCTGCTCACTTATATCACAAGGTGGTCATGCAAAATAAATGAGAAAAGGGGCACTAATGAATATTGTTTATAGAATTCAGCAAGTCTGATGGGGCATTATTATTTCATTCCTATATGTTTGTTTCCTCAGCTTGATTATAAATCCTGTGATGGTGAAGAATGTGTCCTCTGTCCCCTTGGTATTTCTTCATTGCTCTTAATGTATATTGGTGACTCACTGACATGAAACAATGAAATGTTAGCAAGGTTTTAGGAAATTGTACAATGACATAAAAATAAAATGGAACTTAAACATAAGGTGACTTGGAAATAAGAGAGAATATGAGTCTGAAAATCGTTTAACATGATGCAGGTACAGAATGACTTAGAAGTCTTAATAATAATCTTTATTTTCAAGATTGTCAGTTTGCTTTGTGAAGTTAATTTGATTTACTAGGAATTCATGAACTGGATGTGTGATTGTTTAAGAAAATTGTGAGGCAGACAAGACAGATTCCATTGAGGAAAACATTCTGTTTGAAAAGAAAGAATACACATTTCCTAGAAGCCATAAACAAAAGATAAAAGATGTCACTAAGAATCAAAAGAATAGGATTGAGCTCCTTTGTAGTGTACATTTGAATACAGCTTTGGGAGGTCCAGAGAGCTAGATTTCTGGGAGGTTTAGCTGAACCATAGAACATCAGAGAAAGATGGGACAGCTGCAGATGACATGCTGTTCAGAAGCATAGAGGATTTAGGAAACATGATACAAGGAAATTTAGATGATGATGAGTGGCACTAGTAAGTGATAAGCAGGATAAACTAGGTCAGAACAAAATGGAATTGGGAAAAAGATCACCCATGCATTAATTCAGGAGAAATGAATGGACCAATGACTGCTAAGTAGAAATATATAGATGTTTTTAATTTTCAAAAAAGTTTATGGAAAATAATTCTTTTGCCATGAATTATGCTTATCAAGCTGCCACATGCATTATTTCACTTTACCTTATATATTTACATTGATAATTATTATTTCTGATCCAGTCATCAAAACAAGAATTGGAAATCAGAGTGACCAATTATGCTTGTAGATTTTAGTAACTTTTGTTAGCCTAAACTCTTTGTTCCTTTTGTTGCCATCTCAGATCTTCTGCAAAAAATAGCATGTTAGAAATTATTATTTAATGTAGTTGGCTTGCTATTACCTTTTCATTAAAGCCAATAGATAATTTAAAATAATATTGGAGTTACCTAATTTTTTGTTTCAGTTTTCCTAGTTTTAATCTTATTAAATCCATAGAAACACTGCCTGTCTTAGCCCATTTTGTACTGTGCAATAAAATGCCACAGGCTGGGTAATTTATAAAGAACAGAAATTTATTTCTCACAGTTCCAGAGACAGGGAAGTCCAAGATCCAGACACTGGTATCTTGTGAGGGCCTTCTTGCTTCATCCTTGCATGGTGTGAGGCGGAAGGGCAAGAGGGACAAATGTGTCCTCAGATGGCAGAAGAGAGCAAACCCACTCCCGCAAGCTCTTTTTATAGCGCCATTAATCCATTCAAATCTGTTAACACTTCCCATTATTCCCTACCTCCTAACACTATTGCATTGACGATAAAGTTTCGACATGAATTTTGGAGGGGACAAACACTTTGAAACCATGGCACTACCCAATCCTCCTTGGAATTGGTTGATTTTTCTTTTCCCTGTGTTTTTCAGCTGGTGATGGCGTGCCAACATTGAGTCCTAAGCAATCTGCTTTTAAATCTAACTTTGTAAAGAGCATGAAACCTTTAAAAATAGACTTCATTTTTTAAGAGCACTTTTAGGTTTACAGAAAAATTGAGGAGAAGGTGCAGAGATTTCCCATATACGCTTTGTCTCCATACGTGCATAAATTCCCCCACTACCAAAATAGCACACCAGACTGGTCCAATTGTCACAACTGATGAACATCATGGACACATCATTATCACCCAGCAACCATAGTTTACATTAGGACTCACTCTTGATTTTGTACATTCTATAGGTTTTGACAAATGTATGATGACATGTACCTACCATTACAGTTTCACACAGATTAGTTTCTCTGCCCTGACAATCCTCCTTGCTCCATATATTCATCCCTCCCTTTTCACTAACCTCTGGCAACCTCTGAACTTTAAGTGTCTCCATAGATTTGTCTTTTCCAAGTATCATATAGTTGGAATCATATAATTGGTAGCTTTTTCATATTGGCTTTTTTATGCATTTAAGATTCCTCTGTGTCTTTTCAAGGCTTGATAGCTCATTTTTTTTAGTGCTGAATAATATATCATTGTCTGAATGCACCACGGTTTATTTATTCATTCCTCTCCTGAAGAACATCTTGGGTGCTTGCAAGTTTTGGTAATTATGAATAAAGCTGCTATAAACATTCATGTGCAGGTTTATATGTAGACATAAGTTTTAAACACATTTGGGTAAATACCAAGAAGCATGATCACTGAATCATATGGTAAGAATATGCTTAGTTTTATAAGAAACTGCCAAACTGTCTCCAAAGTAGCTGTACATTATGTGTATTCCCATCAGCAATAAATGAGCGTTTCTGTTGTTCTACATCTTTGCCAGCATTTGATGGTGGTAGCGTTTCAGCCTTTGACCATTCTCATAGGTGTACGGTGGTATCTTGTTTTTATTTGCAATCGCTAATGATATAGAATGCTGAACATCTTTTCATATACTTACTTGTCATCTGAATATCTTCTTGGCTAAGGCGTCTGTTAAGATCTTTTGTCTATTTTTTAATTGGATTGTTTGCTTTCTTGTTGTGGTTAAGAGTTCTTTTTATATACATAACTACTCTTTATTAGATATGTCTTTTGCAAATATTTTCTCTCAGGCTGTGGCTTGTCTTCTCATTCTCTTGACAATGTCTCTTGTAGCGTAGAGTTTTAAATTTCAATGGAGTCCAGCTTGTCAATTATTTCTGTCATGGACTGTGCCTTTGCTATTGTATCTACAAGGTTATTGCCATACCCAAGTTCACCTAGAATTTCTAGAAGTTTTATAATCTTGTGTTTTATATTTATGATCTATTTTGAGTTAACTTTGGTGAAGTATGTAAGGTCTGTGATTAGATTCCTTTTTTTTGTATGTGCATATCCAGTTGTCCCATCACCATTTGTTGAAAAGACTGTATTTGCTCCATTGTATTGACTTTGCAACTTTGTCTGAGATCAGTTGATTATATTTATGTGAGTCAATTTCTGGGTTCTCCATTTTGCTCTATTCATCTATTATTTCACCAGTGCCATACTCTCTTGCTTGCTATAGCTTTATAGAATGTCTTGAAGTCATATAACATTAGTCTTCTGGTTTTGTTCTTCTTCTTCAGTATTGTGTTGGCTATTTTGAATTTTTTGCCTGTTCATATAAATTTTAGAATCAGCTTGTTGATATCCACAAAATAACTTGCTGGGATTTTGGTTGGTATTTTGTTGTGTCTATAGATGAAATTGAGAAGAACTGACATCTTGACAATAGAGTCTTCCTATCCACGAACATGGAGTATCTCTCCATTTATTTAGTTCTTCTTTGATATTGTTCATCAGAGTTTTGTAGTTTTTTTTTCATATAGATCTTATACACATTTTGTTAGATTTATATTTAAGTATATCATTTTTTGGGGGGTGCTAAAGTACATGATACTATGTTTCTGATTTCAAATTCCACTTGTGAATTGTTGGTATTTAGAAAAGTAATTCACTTTTGTATATTAACTTTGTATCCTATTTTTTTGTTCCTTTGTTTGTTTTTTTGAGACAAGTTCTTGCTCTGTTTCCCAGTCTAGAGTGCAGTGGCATCATCATAGCTCACTGCAACCTCAACCTCCTGGGCTCAAGCGATTCTCCTGTCCTAGCCTCCTGAGTAGCTGAGACTATAGGCGTGCACCACCACAGCTGGATAATTTTTCTATTTTTTACTAGAGATGAAATCTCATCATGTTGCTCAGGCTCATCTTGAACCCATGGCCTCAAGCAATCCTGTGTGCTGGAACTTTGCTATTAATATAATCACTTATTAATTTCAGGATTTTTTCTTTTTTCTTTTTTTTTTGCCAATGTATTCACATTTTCAACATAGATAATCATGTCACCTGTGAACAAAGACAGTTTTATTTCTTCCTTCCCAGTTACTGTAGCTTTTCTTTCTTTTCTTGTTTTCTTGCATTAGTTAGAACTTCTAATCTGATGTCGAGAAGATGTGGAGAGAGGGAATATCATACCTTATTCCTAATTTTAATGGGAAAGCTTCTAGTTTGTCACTCTCAAGTATGATGTTACCTATAGATACTTTTGCAAATGTTCTTTATCAAGTTAGGGCAATTCTTCTCTATTCCTAGGTTGCTGAGAGTTTTTATCATGAATCGATGTTCAATTTTGTCAAATGGTTTTCTACATCTATTAATATGATCATAAAGTTTTCCTTCTTTAGCCTGTTATTATGATGGATCATGTGAATTGATTTTCAACTGTTGAACCAGACTTACATACCTGGAATAAATCCATCTGGTCATGGTATATAATTTTGTAATACATTATTGTTGCATTAAATTTGCTAATATTTTGTTGAGGATTTTTGCATCTATGTTCATGTGAAATATTGGTTTGCACTTTTCTTTTCCTGTAATGTCTTTGTCTGGTTTTTATATTGAGTAATGCTGGTGTCATAAAATGAGTAAGGAGGAAGTACTGTCTCTGCTTCTACATTTTGGAAAAGATTGTAGGGAATTGGTATAATTTCTTTCTTAAATGTTTAATAGAATTTACCCATGAACCTGTCTTGGCCTGATGCTTTGTGTTTTGGAAGACTATTAATTATTGACACAATTTCTTTAATAGATATAGTCCTATTAGGATTGTCTATTTTTTTCTTATCTGAGTTTCACCAGATATGTCTTTCAAGGATTTGGTTCATTTATTTCATCTAGGTTATCAAATTTGTGGGCAATGTTGTTCATAATATTCCTAAATTATCCTTTTAATGTCCATGGAATCTGTAATTTTGTCCCCTCTTTCATTTCTGATATTAGTAATTTATGTCTTCTTTCACTTAGCCTGGCCAGAGGCTTATTGATTTTTTGATGTTTTCAAAGAATTAGCCTTTAAACTTCATTTATTTTTGCTTTATTTTTATTATTGCTTTTCTTCTACTTACTTTGGATTTAATTTGCTTTTCTTTTTCTGGTTTGCTAAAGGGAAAGATTAGAGTATTGATTTTAGATCTTTCTTCTTTTCCAGTATATGCATTCAAAGCTATAAATTTCCCTCTAAGCACTTCCTTAGCTATATTTCACAAATCTTGTTAAGTTTTATTTTCATTTTTATGTAGTTCAACATATTTTTAATTTCTCTCAAGATTTCTTCTTTGACTCATGTGTTATTTAGAAGTGTGTTATTTAATCTCCAAGTATTTTGGGATTTTCCAGCTATCATTCTGTTATTGATTTCTAGATTGTAGTCTGAAAGTAAACATTATATGATTTATATTCTTTTAACAAATAGTGATCATAATAACAATTAAAAGTCATTTATTTCTTTTCTTTTTTCTTTTTAATTATTATGGATACATAATAGTTATATATCTTTATAGGGTACATGTGTTGCTTTGTTACAGGCATAAGATGTGGATTAATCAAATCAGGGTAATTGAACTGGGGTATCCATCAACTCAGGCATTTATCATTTCTTTGTGTTAGGAACATTCCAGTTCAGTTATTTTAAAGTATACCCTAACTTATTGTTGATTATAGTCACTTTGTTGTGCTATCAAATATTGCTCATTTTATCTAACTATATTTTTCCACCTATCAACCATTCCCCCCTTCCCCACTACCCTTCCCAGCTTCTGGTAACCATCAATCTACATTCTCTCTCCATGAGATCAATTGTTTTTAATATATAGCTCCCACATATGAGTGAGAACATGTGAGATTTGTCTTTCTGTGCTTGGCTTATTTCACTTAACATAGTGTTCTCCAGTTCCATCCATGTTGTTTCAAATGGCAGGATTTCATTCCTATTTGTGACTATATAATATTCCATCATGTATATGTGCCACAAATTCTTTGCCCATTCATCCTTAGATGGACACTTAGGTTCATTACAAAATTGGCTATTGTGAACAGTGCTGCAATAAACATGAGAGTGCAGATATCTTTTCGATATACTGATTTCCTCTTTTGGGATATATACCCAGCAGTGGGATCACTGGATCATATGGTATTAAATAGTTCTTTTTTCAGTTTTTTGAGAAACCTCCATACTGTTCTCTATAGTGGTTGCACTAATTTACATTCACATCAACAGTGTACGAGGGTTCTCCTTTCTCCATATCCTTGTCAGCATTTTTTATTGGTTATCTTTTTGATAAAAGTCATTTTAACTAGGGTGAGATGATATATCATTATAGTTTTGATTTGCATTTCTCTGATGAGTAATGATGTTGAGCATTTTTCCATATGCCTGTTTGCCATCTGTACATCTTCTTTTGAGAAATGTCTATTCAGATCCTTTGCCCACTTTTAATTGGATTATTTGATTTTTTCCCTATTGAGTTATTAGAGTTCCTTATATATTCTATTAATTAGTCCCTTGTCAGATGGGTAGTTTGCAAATATTTCCTCCCATTCTGTGGGTTGTCTCTTCACTCTGTTGATTGTTTCCTTTGCTGTGTAGAAGCTTTTTAGCTTGATGTGATCCCATTTGTCCAATTCTGCTTTGGTTGCCTGTACTTTGGGGATATGAATCAAGAAATCATTGCCCAGACCAATATCCCCGATGTTTTCTTTTAATAGTGTCAAAGTTTCAGGTCTTAGATTTAAGTCCTTAATTCATTTTTTTATGTTTGTATATGGCAAGAGATAAGTGTCTAGTTTTGTTCTTCTGCATATGGATATCCAGTTTCCAGTTTTCCCAGCACCATTTGTTGAAGAGATGGTCCTTTTCCTACTGTATGTTCTTGGCAACTTTGTCGAAGATAAGTTCACTATGGATATATGAATTTATTTCTGGATTCTCTATTGTGTTCCATTGGTCTATGTTTCTGTTTTTATGCCAGTATCATGCTGTTTTAGTTACTACAGCTTTGTAGTATAATTTGAAGTCAGGTAATATGATTCCTTCCGTTTTGTTCTTTTTGCTTATGTTGGCTTTGGCTATTCTGGGTCTTTTATGGTTCTATATAAATTTTAGTGTTATTTTTTCTATTTCTGTGAAGAATGTCATTGATATTTTGATGAGTATTGAATTGAATTTATAGATTGCTTTGGGTAGTATAGACATTTTAACAACATTAATTCTTCCAATCCAATCTTTATCTGTCACCTTTTGGGTGCTTGATTATTAAATTCCTTGAGGTAGTCTTTTTTGGGTTAAATCTACTTGGTGTTCTATGACCTTCTTGTACCTAAATATTGATATCTTTCTCTAGGTTTGGAAAGTTGTCTGTTACTATTTCTTTCAATAAACTTTCTACCCCAGTCTCTCTCTCTACCTCCTTTTTAAGGCCAATAACTCTTAGATGTGCCCTTTCAATGCTGTTTTCTAGATGTTGTAAGTATGCTTCATTCTTATTTTTATTTTTTCTCTTCTGATCATGTATTTTCAGATAGCCTGTATTCAAGCTCTCTAATTCTTTCTTCCACTTGGTCAGTTCTGCTGTTAAGAGACTCTGATGCATTTCTCAGTTTTTCAGTTGAATTCTTAGGCTCCAGAATTTCTGCTTGATTTTTAAAAATTATTTCAATCTCTTTGTTAAACTTCTATCATAGCTGCTGAATTTCTTCTCTGTGTTGTCTTGAAGTTCACTGAGTTTTTTTCAGGACAGCTATTTTGGATTTTTTGTCTGAAAGATCATATATCTCCATTGCTCCAGGACTGGTCACTGGTGTCTTATTTAGTTTGTTTGATGAGGTCATGTTTTCCTGGATGTTCTTGATGCTTGTGGATGTTCATCAATGTCTGGCATTGAAGAGTTAGGTATTTATTTTAATCTTCACAGTCTGGGGCTTGTTTGAACCTCCTGCTTGAGAAGGTTTTCCAAGTATTCCATGGCAATTGAGTGTTGTGTTCTAAGTCTTTGGTCATTGCAGCTGTGTCAGCACTGGGAATGCCCTAAGCCCTGAAATACTGTGACTCCTACAGACCCCTGGTGGTACCACCTTTGTGGACTTGGGTAAGATATGGGAGAATTGCCTGGATTCCCAGGCAAAGTCTATCATTCTCTTTCCTCATTCTCTGTGCTGGGCTGCTGGAGTTGGGGGAAGAGTGATGTGGGCACTCCCTCTTGGCCACCAGCACCAGGTTACACTGAAGCCAGCCTGGTCTCCCCCAAAACCTGTGGTGACTGTTGCCTGGCTATTTTTGATGTTTATTCAAAGCCCAAAGGCTTTTTAGTCAGTAGGTGGTGAGTCCTGCCAGGACTGGGTCCTTCCCTTCAGGCAGCATATTTCCTTCTGGCTCAGGGTGAGTCCTTAAATGCCTTCCAAGAACTAGAGCCTGGAGTCAGGGGTTGTAGGAGTCTGCTTGGTACTTTCTTTTACCAAGTAGTGAGTGGCTGAGCTGGTACCCAAGTTGCCAGAACAAAATCCTCTGCTTTTCCATTTCCTTCCCCCAACTGGGAGAAGACTCCCTGAGTGGCATTACCTGTAGTTGTGGTGGGGGGTAACAGAGGCACTGGCTTGGCCGCAAACACTGGTGTCTCACTGGCTCATGTGCACCCTAAGCCCTCTGGCTCTGAGCCAGCACAGCCACAGAAATTGCTCAAGGACTGCAGCCTTTGTGGCTTGACTGCCTTATGAATTTAGTCTAGTTCCCAGGCTGCTTTTTGTTACCTGGTGGTGGAGCTAGCCAGAACTGGGATCTCAAAGAGGGGTGTCTCTCTCTGGCTGGGCTGGTCTAAATGTTCCCACTGTGGGCACTGGCTGAATTCTGCCCTGTGCTGTGTTCTCTGGTGCCAGAGCAGCCTGGGTTTCAGTGCACAGTCCCACAATCGCTTCACTCTCCCTTCCTAGGTACACAAATTCTCTCTCCACTTGCTGTCTTGGCATGGCACTGCGAGGGATGAGGTAGGAGTGGTATAGGCAATGAAAGATTGTCTTTTTTGCCTTCTTCAGTGCCTCTTTCCTTGATATAATGTTAAAGCCAGGTAGTATGATCACTCGCCTGGTTTTTGGTTCTTCTGAAGGTGCTTGCTTGTGTGGATAGTTGTAGAATTTGGTGTTCATGCAGAGGGACGATTGCTGGAGGTTTGTGTTCATCATTTTGCTCTGTCTCCTCTCTTAAGAAATCAAAAATCATGTACATTTTTATCGAGTATTGGATTAGTAGTTTATCCACACTTGTCTTTTATCTTTGCCTCAGGGAAGGTGTTATTTGACATCTTTTTATTCTACTTCAAGTAATGAATTCAAATCCAGCGAACATCTTTAGACAACCAAGTTTTAGGTATTATTCTTGTTTCTGGAAGAATCAAAGGTAGACCTTCTGCTCCCCCAAGGTAGAGACTCTGTCTCTCTAACTCATCTTGGGTTTACAGTACCTACCATAATGGTTCATACATAATTGCCATATTACAAATATTCCTATTGAAGAAAATGTGGCATTAAGGCTTTTCATGCTTCCTAAATATACCTGCTTCTTGTTACAATGAGAAAGAAATGGCCAGAGGGAAACCTTTGTGGCATAAACTTAGCTATGCTCCAACTCTTCCTTCTCGCAGATTATAGGGCATTGTCCTTTGGACACTATGTTCATGTCTCCTCACATGAGTTCCTTTCCAGTGAGTATGCTCTCATGTAAATAATTTTCCAGTCATATGACCCGGTCTGCCAGCTTTCCATATGTGTTTAAAGATTACCTTAGGGTTTCGATCCCCAAGCTGCGATCTTCCACTGGGAATGAAAGTATTGTGGACAAAGAAAGGTGAAAAAGACAGTCTCTGAATGGAAACATACCTACCTTCTAGTGTGAGAGAAAAACTCTCACAAACTACTCAAGGGTATGAATAAATGAGGGGTCAGGGGGAAGGAGGTGATGGGGAAAAGGTTTGCAGAACAGGTAAGAGTTAGCCTCAAGCTCCAAATTGGAACATGATAGCCACGGTCTGAGCTTTTAAATTCTATTCCTGGTGGGAATTGGGCGGTAGAGAATGTTATTGAATTTGGATAATATACAGATTTAAAGATAGTAGACATTTGTCTTATATTTAACAAATTTAGTGATGTTGCAGGAATGTATTATTTTGTATGAATTTTCACTGAGATAAAGTGGTCTGTCTAACTGAGGGAATTAGCTTTGAGAGGATAGGAAGTAACAAGCAATGAGGATAGCAATAAAGTTGCTTTATTTGATTTTGTTGTTTACATGAAAAGAAATTATTATCTGTACTGATCTTCATTCATGATAAATGCTTCCTACTTTTAAGAATTAGAAAGTGATTCTAATATAAAGGCAAAAAAGATTGAAATATATTGCAATTTGTATGCTATAATCATTAAAATTTTTTTACCTTGACTATGAATACTTGCATAGAAGTTGTTCTTTATTGTTTTTTTATGCAGTAATTATCTCCATGCTTGAGAAGTCATAGTACTGTCACTTTTCTTTGAGGGAAATTCTAATTAAGTTTATTCCTACTCAATTTGGCCTTTTTATTACTTCATTTTATTGCCTGATGTCAATGCTTTCACATAACACATGCTAACTCACAAGGAACATGCCTATCTTTGGATTGGATTTCTTCATCTTTAAGAAGTATTATTTATTAGAAATTGTAGGTAAAGGGTTAACAAACTCATTTCCCCATCCGCATGAGAATTTAACCTTTGATCAACTGTCATCCTTTGTTCCCCTGAGAACTAATGAAGGGAATATGTCATCTATGTTTCTGAGTGATAGTACTTATATTAAAAAAGGATCCTTCATCAATAAATTGCATCTGGACCATGAGGGACTTTTAATAAAGTATAAATAACTTGATGAGGATACCATAGCTTAAGGGTTCCCTGAAAGATGGAACTCTGAGCTTATCTCTTGTGGGACTCTGAAGCCTCTGCCTGCAGTGCTGTTATCAGAGGTATTGAATGAGGTGGTGCATGAGGCTGTCATAAGCTAGATCCCCAAACACTACCAACACAACCTATTGATACGACAAAGCTGAGTTGAATTTATGCTTATCACAGTAAGGGAGAATACTACCTTGCAAGGCTTTGGCATTGTCTGAGATCAGGAAAGACAAAGACAGAATTTATTGAGAATTGGAAGTTTGATTTAAGGTGTGTGTTTAAAAACAGGGAGGGCTTAGGGAAGTGGTCTTTATTAGGATTAAGGTCCAAGAATATGACACAATAATCCAGGGTTAGTGGAAATAGCAAGGTGAGGATTTTGAAGCAAAGGATACAAAGAATCTTAGGGCATAAGCTATCTGCTGATACCTTGCACTAAAGAGTTAATAGGTCTTTCTGAAATTCCTCCAATAAAAAATCAAACCATTTAATTGGGCAAGAAAGTCCTGAAAAATAAAGTCATGCTAAGGAAGACTGAGAAATAACACAAAGTCATGCTAAAGTAGACATTAAGGTATGGTTTTCGTTCTCAGTGTCCAGGCTGAGTGGGAGTGGTGGTGGGGGTTAGATGATTTTAGTTCTCAAGGGTTTTAAGTCAAGATGGCTCTAGTGCCTGCCAACTGAGTCTCATATTCTTACTTTTGAGTTTCCCCCTGGGGGAGACAGGGCACAAGAAGCACAGCTCTGTGGATTGCTACACAGACTGCTATGAGGTGAACTCCCATGGAAGAGGGTACCTATGCTGCCCCACTGATGAACAGTGATTTCAACTCTGTACCTTTCTGAGTCTACTGATAACAAACATAATCTCTGATAGTCTTATAAATCTGAATGTGTAGCTGATCAATGTCACAGACACAAATACAGACTTTACAATCAAATATCTAGTGTGCATTTTTGTAGAAGATGCTAGTTTTCACTGTGATTTGTTTGTGTTTAAGTCATTGTGTCAGTAAAAATCAACCATCTTCAGTTAAAATGACATTTATACACAGGATTACACTGAGTTATGAGTGGCCTTATTCAAAAGCTTTTGTTTCAGCTTTAACATATGTTGCAATTGTCTTAGCCACAGTAAATGAAGAGATGCAGATCACAGGAACTCGCGCGACAATTATTTTACCATGATTACGAATTTTTAGATTAGCTGAATTTTTATTCCCTTCATGCTCTTAGAATTTTAGAACCAATTTTATTTCTTGCCTTCAACAATGAAATCTAACAGTTCAGTTTACAAATTTCATATCTATTTAATGACAGTCTCACCTATATTGGAAAAGAAAGGCATAATTTTTAGTAAACAGACAGTCTCCATGTACAGAAGCCTGCCAGTGTATACGATAAACTTACATAACTAGGACTGATCACTAGATTAATTATTAGTTATTCTCTTTAGTGTTATTAATAATTATGTATTTAGATTGACTTCTGAGATGTGGTGCTTCATTCAGTAATATACAAGGAATGACTGTCTTAGTCCACATTTGTGTTGCTATGACAACACACCTGAAAAGAGGTTTATTTCGCTTACAGTTCTGCAGGCTGGGAAGTTCAAGGGTCTGGCCCTGGCTGCTGCTGAGGGTTCTCATGCTGCATTAGAACGTGGTAAAGAAGGTCAAAGGAGAAGCAGACACGTGTGAAGAGACAAAACCTAAAGGGCGTCCTGGCTTTATAACAACCCACTCTTGCAGGAACTAATCCATTCACATAAAAACTAATCCAGTCTCCTCAGAATGAGAACTCATTTATTACTGTGAGAATGATACCACTCTATTCATGAGAGATCCACCCCATGGCCAAAACACCTACTACTAGGCCCACCTCCCAACACTGCCACCTTAGGGAGCAAGTTTCAACATGAGTTTTGGTGGGCACAAACCATATCCAAATTATAGCAATGGCTTAAGAAAGATTTTCTTTTCTCTCAATGTCATCTTTTAAATGCAAAAAACCTCCTACTTGATTTCATTCACCCCATTCACCCCAAAAATATATATCGAGCTACTTCCTTATTCTAAGTAATGGATATATAGTGGCGAACAAGTACACAAATCCTTCCTTCATGGAACTGTTAGAGAGAAATTGCACCACGCATTTGTTAAAAATGGCAAGGAAGACTTTATTCAAGACTACTGCAGTAGTGGAGAGAGACTATTGCGATAGGGGAGATAGATTGAACTCAACTTTACTGAAACAAATGATGGGGATATTTGTCAATGTGGTTAGGTCATCTGTGTTTGACAATTGGTGCTTATCAAAGTTAGGCTTCTACACTCTTACAGAGACTGGGAAATAGGGGCACTGTCTTTCCTGATGATGACATTCCAAAGGAGTAGCCCCAAAGTCCTCAAGAAAGACATTCTTATGTTGTGAAACTGGCAAGAGGCTGGGAGAAAATTTACATCTTAAAAGGGCATAGAAAGAATATTTACAATTGAGGGTTTTCTAAAGTAAAATGCTCTAAGAAAAGGGAAGTCTAGGTTTAGAAAGAAGCCTGTCTAAAGTTTAATTACCCTAAGGCCATCATCTTGGTCAGAGTTTACATTCTGGTGGGTGAAAAACAATCAATAAGTGTACATGAAAAATTTAAACCATATATATGTATTTATAAATTTACACAGTGTATATATATATGTGTGTGTGGGTGGTGGTAGGTGTGTATAGTCCTGTGTATATACTTTTCTCCCTTCTCTCTCATGTTGAATTTCTTACTGTGATGGTTAATTTTATGTCTCATCTGGACCGTGGAGTGCTCAGATTAAACATTGTTTCTGGGTATGTCTGTGAGTTGTTTCTTGATGAGATTAGCATTTGAATCAGTACATTCAGTAAAGTAGATTGCCCTCTCCAGTCAGATAGCTGATGTTATGAGGATGAGCAGGTGCCTTATTATTATTTTTTTTTTAATGAGAGGAATATGAGATGTTTAAATGTCCTTGGGAAAGATGTAGTTGAAGGGAAAATTATTGGAGTTTTGAGTAGATTAAAGAAGGTTTGAGATGCAGTGTGTGGGTGAATTCATAAGAAAAATTGTAAAATTGCTAGATAGTTGAGAGAGATAATTGATAATAATGAACTTATAGTGGAACCAATCTGCCTTATTGTATGACTTTCTTGAGCAGTTCTTAATACAGGCAGCATAAAGAAGCTGGTGACTGAGCCAGGATTCAAATTTTGATGGAGAGTGTAAAGAAGACACGGAGATGCTAAGAAATTCAGGGTGTTGGTATTACTGAAATTAGGGAGCTCTATAAAAAAGGAAGTAGAGACTGAAGAGGGTTAATAGATTGGGGAAAAGTTCATTGGACTAGAGGTTGAAATACTGTTGCACTTGGTGTAACTGGGTCATTGAACTCAGCAGAAGATAGGATCAGAGAGCAAGATGGTTCAACTCAAGATTTCAGAGCTGGAGAAAGTTTTAGGATATGACAAATTTTAGATTATGACCCCCGGGAGTGAGTGTCTGAGAAATGGAAAGGTTGTTGGACATGAACTGGTGAAGCAACTCCAAGGCCAGGTTATGGAAGGATAACCCACATGGATATCACCTAGGGTGATGTCAAGATTTTAGGTGAGATTGGCTTTGAGAAATGTTTCAAATATATATGAAGTATTAACTTTGAATATTTTGTTCTTATGGAGTATTGATTAGCACAAATCCATGCAAGGCATAAGAGTGACACATTTCCAAATACAGCAGGTAAATATTAATAACACCTAACTATTATATATTAAATATTACTTTCCATATCTGTATTTTACCTATTTGGGATAGGGTCTTGTTAAAATGGGACCTCTGTATCAACTAAATATCTATATTGTCCTCAGTCTGAAGACATATAAGTATGAAATTCTATGCTTACAAACATATGTACTTTTTAAAATCTTTCTATCACTTAGCTTTTTTTTTTTCCTGCCTAACAAACCACTCCAAAACTTTATGGATAATAATGACCACCATTTTTCAGCTCATGAATCTATGGTTCAATTGGGTAGTTCTGCTGATTTGGGCTGGGCTTGGCTTAGCTAAGTTCACGCAAGCATTTGTGGTCAGTCACTGAGCTGGCTGGAGCCTGACTCGTCGAGGATGGTGAAATTGATGGCTGCTCCTGTGGTCTCTCATCCTACAAAAGCCTAGTTGGTCTTGTGTACATGGCAGCTGGGCTGAATTCCGAGACCCGAATGGAGGCATGCCAGGCCTCTTGGGGCCTAGGCTTGGAACTGGGACAACATCATTCATATTGCATTCTGCTGTCCAAAGCAAGTCATAAGGCCAGACCAGATTCAAGAAATGGGAAATAGACCCTGTCTTTTGATGGGAGGAGTTGCTAGTCACACGGCAGAGGGGTGTGATTACAGAAAAGGAAATAAACCACAGCTGTTTTTGAAACAATCTACTGCAATATTCTGTGTTGTGAGAATATAAACTGTAGGTGAAAAACCATGTGACTGGATACTAAAAATCTGTATTCCTGCTCTATCGCCCCCACTTAATTGCCGTGTTTTCTTGGACAAGAAAGTTCTTTGATCATCTCTTTTCTGTTTATAAATCAAGGGAGGAAAGAAAGTGTAAAGAAATATTGGCTGAACTATCTGTCTATTACTGTTAGTGATGATCAAATGAGAACGTTGATTTATATTTTGGAAGGTTTTATCATTGTAAGACATTATTTTTAAGCCAGTAACATCTCACATCTCTTTAACCTGGGGATCCACAAAGGTAACTTGAAGAGGTAATAGAACAGAGATGCCTCCAGCATATTGTTCCTTGAACTGCTATGGCCTGAGGGGCTTGTCAAGTAAGGAAATTGACTAGAAAGGTGGAAGGCTGATGACAGAAAGTTCTCCATCAACCCTGCTGTGTTTTATTATGCATTTGATGTGTTTGATAGTTTCTTCCACCAATGGAACCCCAGGGATTTGTGTACTAAGAGCTCAGAGGTTGGGATAGAGTCAGAAAGCCACTGATGTGCAGAGGAGGGCACAGAAGACTTGGAAAGTTCGGAGTGAAATGAAGCAGAAAATCAAGGAAGAGACAAGATTGGTGGGAAATGCAAAATCAAAAAATTGGTATTAGAATGGTGGGAGTATAGAAAAAGGGCATTTTTTGAGGATCAGCCTCTAAAATATCTAATATTATCCTATGAGTGAAATTAAAATTGCCAACAAGGAATTAATTGCAGTTTGTGGCCTCTCTAAAGGTAATGAGAGTGAATCATAAAATAAGGAAAATCTCTTATTTACAGTGTCGGATACAACATTCTCCCCTCCCCCAAACATCATATGATGAATAAAAAATCATTAACATGAATCATGTACTGTGGTGAAACGTTAACCCAACAACACAGAAGTGACTATGGGGTTTTCCATATCATTTTTTTTTATTGTTCAAATATGCTCTTAAAGGAAATTACACAAATCTTAAGTGTACAGCTCAAAGAATTTTCACAAAATGAACACACCTAGTAATTAGTAGCCGTATTAGGAAACAAAGTATTACCGGAACATCAAAAGCCTCCTCATACCCTTTCTAGTCGCTATACCTCCCCCAACAAGGGGAGCCACAGTCCTCACTTCTAACCCGTAGAGGTAGATTAGTTCTATCTGTTTTTGAACTTTTCAGAAGTGGAATCATACAGTATATGCTCTTTTGTATCTAGCTTCTTTGCTCAACATGATGTTTTTTTAGATTTATACTTGTTATTGAGTAGAACTCTAATCTGTTCATGTTTATTTTTAGATAGTATTCCATTGGGTGAAGGTACTGTAATTTGTTTATCCAGTTTACTGGAGATGGACATTTGGATTGTTTTAAGTTTTAGGTATTCCAGCACATTTTAAAATCAAGTCATTTCATTTTGAGTTTTGATTATAATGATTGCATCAAGTACTCTTTGTACAAAACGATGGAGGATGAGACTTTCCAAATAAAGCAAATTTATTTTTGTGTTATTCACTTTGAACAAAAGTTTCTGATCTGTTAAGTAGGTGAAGGGAACACTGTGAAAAATTCAAAGGTGGAACTTGAGGGTTATGTCTGGGAGCAAAAAGGAGTCTGGTTTGACTAGAGCACAATTGCTATGCAGAGGCGTAGTGGAAAATGACCTGGCAGTGTAGACAGAGAAGAGGTTGGGCAGTGAGGACCTGTTGAAGAGATCGTGTTTATTTGAATGCCCATGGTGAGCTCTTGGAGGATATGCTCAGGGCTGTCTCTGAGGAAGATTAATATTGCAGCGATTGTGTAGGGTGGATCGGGGTGAAGATAGAAAGACTACACAGCAGTTGATTGTTGCTGGAAATGCACTCAGAATCTGAAGGACTAGGTCTGAGTAATGCTTCCATTCGTTGCTAACTGTGATTTTATTCAACCTGCTTGGGCTTCAGTATTCTCCTGTGAACAATGAACGTAGGTATCCTGTATTGTGAGAATAAAATGAATTGGTCCATGTTGGAGAACTGCAGGCTATGTCGAGTTCTAGAGCCCCCACAGACCCCTATTGTGGGCCATTGCTGTGACTAAGTAGAGAAAAGGAGGTGGCTAGGTATTTAGTCTCCTTCATTCAGTCATGAAAAGAACACCCATCGTTAAGCCAATATGAAAGGTACTAATGTGCTTGGTTAAATTACACATTATGCTTGAGGTATGGTGTTTCAGAATGAGCAAAGGTTCTGGAGCCAGACTATCCATATTTGAATCTGGGATCCTCCTCTTATTAGTTGTGTGAACTTACTCAAATTCCTTTTCTAGGCCATGTTTTAATGATGCTTACTGCATAGGATTGGTTTGAAGATTAAGTTAGTTAATACCAAGAAAACACTTAGAGCAGTACTTGATGTGTAGTAAATAGTCAATATTATTATTGCCTTGTCTATCTTTCCCAAGGAGCAATGAATGATCTAGCTTTCTGGTTAGTTAACTGATGGAAGTGCATGGAACAGGTTTGCCAAAACCTTTGTTGTATTCTTCTATCCCTGTAGCTCCAACTAGGATCCGGGTTTCCCACATTAAGATTGTACAAAATGAGCTCAGCCCTCATCCATGCACTGTGTATTTGAATACAGTCATAGCTCTGCCCCGCTCTTTTGTTTTTAGTTCCTTTCACATTCCCTAATAGGTGATAGTTTTGAATTCTTTTTCTGGCCGTCCTCTGAGGAATATATTTGATGTATCTCTTGCATATGTGGCCTGGTCAATGGAGAGGTTAAAGAGAATTTCTCTTTCATACTCGATGTCATATTCTGTTAATGCAACCCAAAGTTACATTGACTGTTTCATTCCCTACATCGTACTGTTAAATCATACTGAATTTGTTATTAACCAGCACCCCCCCCAAGTCCACCGCCTACATTTGCTTGTTTTGCAAAAATTTATTCTTTCATTTATTGAATCATTGACTGCTTTACATATTACCATATGCCAGCTTTGTAATTGACATTAGATATACTCCTCAAGGAGTTCGGAATTTCCTGGGTTGTCATACATGCAAACAGACTCGTAATAAAGTGTGATCGTGATAATTGTTGTAATAGAGATGTGCAAAGAGTGTATAATAAACAAAGGAAGGACAGCTAATTCTCACAGTGGGGGAGAGGATGAGAATATGACAAGGCAGATGACAGGGCCAGGGAAACGATGTCAGAGAAATGCACATGGAGGAGAGAGTGTCATAAACTGCAAGAGCCTGGTCACCAAGAGAACAGAGGGAATAACTTGTAGCATGAGATAGCGTGGTGTTCTGGGAACTACACGTAACTAAATGCAGTGGCTGCATAGAGAGGATATGGAGGAACTGGTAGGAGAGATGCTGTAGTCAGGCGTTAGGTCCTGGTGGGCTCTGCATGTCATAGTAAGGAATTAATATTGAATCCTATAGGTAATGAGCTAACATGAAAAAATTTTATATTAGAGATGGTTGTGATTGGATAGATGTATATTTAAAACATACGAGGCTAGTCGTCTGTGTAGTGTGATCTGTGAATTAGAGTAAGCCAAAAGAAAGAGGTAGGGTGGCTAATGGAGACACTATTCATGTCATACAAGTGAGAAAAAAGCATGAAATCATAACCAAGGCATGATCATGGGAACAGAAAAGAAGGGAAATTTTTGAGAGATTTATTAAATATATTTATTTTGAGCACTCAGGCACCTTGAGCGGTGAGATCCTCAGGACTTGCTGACCAGTTAGCCAGAAGTAGCAGAAAGAAGGAGGAGTCGAGGCTCAGCTCCAGGTCTGAGTGGGTGGGTGATGATGTCATTCACAAGATAGGTGACAAAGAGTTGATTGAAAGACATGAAAGAGTCCCCTTGGGACCCAGTACCTTTTGGATACCTATGGGACATCCAAGTGGAAATGCACAGCAGACATTTGGCTTACATATCAAGAATGCAGGAGAGAGTTGTTTGTATGTGCGCATGCTGAGAAGTGGACCCACAACTCATTCATATATAGAAGACTGTTGAGTCATGGATATGTGGTAGATCCACCAGAAGAGGGCTGAGGGCAATCATGATGAGAATCCTAACCTGAAACAAAACCATGGAAAGAGTAGCCCTAGAAAATGATTTTGAGGGAGACATCAATTGGACAGTTGGCTAAAAACCAGGAGAAAATGGTATCCTAGAACTCATGGCAGAGAGAATTTACAGGGCTTACAGAATGTATGTACATATATCTATTTTACTAATCTTTTGTTACTTTCTAGACTCACAAAATATTTTGTAATTTTAAGTAGAGTCGGACTTCTTCTAAATGTTAGAAAATGTACTTGTGAGTAAGTGGAGTCCAAAGCAGGTGACTGTCAGGATGAGGTACCCCCTTTTGGAGAAATATGCCTGCTAGAGATCAAGGGGTGTGTCCTCCCATCATTTGGGCCTAATTCTAGTAGGCCCTGGTTCTTTACATTCTAGGCAGGTTTTGTGGCTGTTTTGTAGTTTGAATGGGATGGAGATTTCCTTTCTATTTTTTTCTGCTCTTTATTTTTAGAGACAAGAATTCAAGTTGCAATGACTTTTCTATGTAATATTTAAGCAGAAGTCCCACAGTTCTTTTAAAAGTTTGAGCTAACTAGAAAATAATATTTACAGCAGCATCGTTTTTATTTTTAAATTGAACTCTGAGTTTTCATGCATTTTGATCATGGATTTCTTTAGAACAAAAGCAAGGCATATTTATCTTAATGTCCCCAGAGCTTAACCCAGAGTCTGGTTATAGATGTGCTCAATAGATGCTTACTTCTGTCTTTCTTGTTCATGATTGCACAGTTCCATTTTTGAGAGCTTCCAAGCTTTCCTGAACCTTCTTACCTTTCAACATCTCATGTCACTATATTATGCCAATTTGTCTTCTGCATTTTATTAATTCTACTCTTTTTAACTGTCTAAAATTCAGTATGTTTCTTTCTCCCCCAAATGTTCAAGTGAAATGAGAATTTATTTTCAGACTATAAACGTGCCATAATATTTGAGAATTGTGATTGAAACAGAGGCAGGCCTAAGGAGATTGAAGTTGAGACAGAAAACTGGCAGGATGACCCTGCCACTCTTTCACTTCTACAGGGTCTCTTGTTTCTACTTTTCCTTGTTTTCTTTCTCTGTTTTAAATTTTTATTATGAAAAATTTCAAACATATACTGCCATTTAGAGTATAGTATAACAAACCAAATGCATTCCTAGTCTTTTCCACTTTAACTATCAAGGACTTTACCATTGGGTGTGATGATGCGTGCCCGTAGTCCCAGCTACTTGGGAGGCTGAGGCAGGAGGATCACTTGAGCCCAGGAGCTCAAGGCTACAGTGAACTATCATTGTGCCACTGCAGGCCAGCCTGGGTGACAGACAATGAAAAGAACTTTACCATGCCATAATTAAAGTCTTACTAATGTCACATCTATTCCGCTACACCAGCCAGTTCCTCCATGTTGGTCAGAGTTAGGCTCAGGGCAGGTTATGTTAGATTCCTTGTCTAATTTCTGAGAGACAGAATTATCAGTAAGGAAGTCATGGACTCGATTTGACGTATAGGTGATGATCAGAAGAGAAACTTCCCCTTCACTGTTCTATTTTCCCTCCCTCCCTATTTTGTGATCTACATCAGGAATACATTTTTCTTTTTCTTGTTTTTGGGGAGGGGGCAGAGTCTTGCTCTGTTGCCTGGGCTAGAGTGCCGTGGCATCAGCCTAGCTCACAGCAACCTCAAACTCCTGGGCTCAAGTGATCCTCCTGCCTCAGCCTCCTGAGTATCTGGGACTACAGGCATGTGCCACTATGCCCAGCTAATTTTTTTTTCTACATATATATTTTAATTGTCCAGCTAATTTCTTTCTGTTTTTAGTAGAGATGGTCTCGAACTCCTGAGCTCAGATGATCCACCCACCTCGGCCTCCCAAAGTGCTAGGATTACAGGCGTGAGCCATCGCGCCTGGCCTAGGAATACATTTTTCCTACCTTCCTAGGTGGCTTATTGTATGCTTCCAAAAAAAGTAACTATGGTACCTTCCTTAACTTAAGAAAGCTCTGATTTGGATAATGCTTTATTTGGTATTTTAAGCTCCTCAACAGGATATGAATTTTGTGGCTGTTGTTCCCTTTTGGTTTTCTTTTCTGTGACTATTGCTAGAAGACAATAGGACTTAGTAGGCTCTGCACTCATTCTAGGTTCTGCTTACTTCACTTTTGCAGAGCTCTGGGAAATTAGTGCTTATTATGGCTGTGGCAGGAGGTAGTGGAACCAACAATGACGTTTACTGTTCTCCCCATGTGCACACAAGTATTTCCTGTTCGCTTGCCTCCGAGGTTGGGCTTCCTTTTTCAGAAGTTTTGCTGTTTGTAGCTATTGTAAAGTAAGAAATAAAAAGAAACCTTTTAGAGTAAGAGGAAAGTTTTATAGGAAGAAGAGATAAAAGATGTGAATTATCACCCCTATTTCTACGCTCTGTATATGTTGCATTTGAGCAATTGTCTCCTTTGGTTATTCAATTTTTCTCTGTGTCATTTGTATTCCACTCATGAAAATAAATTGGGTGTTTCTTATTTAATGAAAAACTAATAGTATTAGATATTATTATATACTAATTCACAGATATGTCTGGGTGGGAAGGAATCTGCACATTTTAAATAAAAGTTTACCATTTTGGATCTTTAGTTTACTTAAAGTCAGAGCTATATTGTATGCATGTTCTTAGTCTATAACTGCGTGGTCAAGTTCATGAAGGTGAGCCATTGTATTGCTTTCCTAGCTTTTTCTTTTCTGAAAGTGCCATGTCATATCTTTTCTTTTATGCAGGGAATCAGCAGTCTCTTCAGTTCTTTAAAAGTGGTGCGGCTCTTACGACTTGGCCGTGTTGCTAGGAAACTGGACCATTACCTAGAATACGGTGCGGCAGTCCTCGTGCTCCTGGTGTGCGTGTTTGGCCTGGTCGCCCACTGGCTGGCCTGCATATGGTATAGTATTGGAGACTACGAGGTCATCGACGAAGTCACGAACACCATCCAAATAGACAGTTGGCTCTACCAGCTGGCCTTGAGCATTGGGACTCCGTATCGATACAATACCAGTGCAGGGATATGGGAAGGAGGACCTAGCAAGGACTCCCTGTATGTGTCCTCTCTCTACTTTACCATGACAAGCCTTACAACCATAGGATTTGGAAACATAGCTCCTACCACAGATGTGGAGAAGATGTTTTCTGTGGCTATGATGATGGTTGGCTGTAAGTATCTTGATTTTTTTCATTTTTTAAAAAACTATTGTTTTTGGCAATTTTCCTGGCTCTAAATCTCTGATAGAATTAAAATGAACTACTTTGTTTTCATAAAGGAGTTTAACACATATTATTTGCAATTGGTTTAATTTTTATTCAGGCTTAGAAAATAAAAATGCAAAGTAATACATATTACTCTTTAGAATGTAATAACACTTGAAAAACAGTGTGGACAGAGTGATACATAAATCAGAATGGGAATGCTGTGATTTAACTCTCTTCATAGTGTTGTACCTGGCTGAGCTCTCCTGAAGACACCGGGAGAGGTGGCATCTGGCACATTCCATTGGTATTGTTGGCAATGTGTTAAATTACAAAACAGAAGACAAGATCTGATGTGAGAGATGTAATTTATAAAATATTTTAGTTAATAATTTTTGAATTAACGTTGACCTCAGGATACAGTTTAATGTAGGTTTTTATGATTAAGACTAGTAAAAAAGGTTTATAAATCTAGTCTTCATTACAAAAAGTCTAGATTGAATATATGCCTGTTTGAGGGAATGAAATGATTAGTATTAATAAATATAAGCTCATTCAGCAATGAGAAACATCTAGGATTTAGCATGCATGCCTGAGTTCCAAGTGTCTTGAATGGTGTTCTTGGAAGTAGAATGCCCTCTAGAGGGGCCAAAGACCAGGTGCTCTATACTCAGACAGACTGGGTGACATCAGAAGACCAGAACATTAAGGAAATACGTACCAATTAAGCTGTTTTAAAGGATCTTGAGAGAGACTTCACTACCATCCGTTCCTTCAAGTTGACTTAGATAATTTATCCAAGCCTAGTTCTGATACCTAAGGTAACTGTAAGATTGTTTTACTGAATACGTGATTAGTGTTATTAGCACTTCTTGAACCTTTGGATTATAGTCATTGGTTTTTGGTCTAAGCCATCTTTTCTGAGATTCTACATTGCACAGGTTTAGATTTTGATGTTGATGAGAAAGATATTGCAGTCCAGGGGCCTTGGCTGGCCCATAAAAGGTCAATATCTTGGGTCTAAGCAGGTAGTTTTCGTAGTTCAGAATGTCTGAAAGCTAGTGGAAGCACCAATATTAGCAGTTGTTTAGCTTCTGTTCCTCTAAAATTCCCTTGTACAGGTACAGAAATAAGAATACACAAGCTCTGTTTGCTGATTTGAGCTTGCAGTTAGAGAGAGAGTGTGAAAATTCCAAGTGCTGTTTGCTCTAGAGGCTTTCAGGAGGGAAGTGTTCTTATACTCAGAGATCCTGATGATTATCTAAACTGATATCTACATACCCAAAGTGGTAGGATGTATGGGCAGACATGTGCTTTGTAAATTCATAAGACAACATTTTGTCAGCTGTAGTATTTAGTACTATATGACTTTTTATATTTACACAGTGCATTTTGCCTGATACTTGAGCATAGTTGGACTTTTTGTTAAGAGACGGGGGGCTCACCATGTTGCCCAGGCTGGAGTGCACTGGCTATTCACAGGCATGATTAGCACACTTCAGCCTTGAGCTCCTGGCCTCAAGTAACCCTACTGCCTCAGGCTCATGAGTAGCTGGGACTATGCGTGTGTGCCACCACACCTGCTTGAGATTTTTATAAAACTTTTTATTTTGAACTAATTATAGATCTGATAGAAGTTGCAAAGATAGTACAGAGAGGGCCTTTGTTCCCTCACCTATTTTCCTCCAGTAATCACATCTTACATAACTATAGCATAATATCAAAATTGACATTGATGCAATGTGTGTATATAGTTTTATGTTGTTTTATCACACATGTAGATTCCTGTAATTACCACGGCAATCAAGATACGGAACTGTTCCATCACCACAAAAATCTCCCTCATGTGTAACCTGCCCTTTCCCCCGACGATCTCTAACTCCTGAAAACTACTAATCTGTTCTCTATAATTTTGTGATTTGAGATTATTACATAAATGGAATCATGCAAAATCTGACCTTTTGAAATTGGCTTTTTCTATTTGGCATTATATCCCTGAGATCCATCTAAGTGGAGTGTGTCAGTGATTTGTTCCTCTTTATTGCTGAGCAGTATTTCATGATTTGGACGTACTACCGTTTAACCATTCCTCTACTGAAGGACATTTTGGTTGTTTCCAGTTTTGGGCTATTACAAATAAAGCCGATATGATCATTCATGTATAGGTTTTTGTATGGACATAGGGTTCTTCATTTTTTGGGATAAATGTTCAGGAATGCAATTACTAGGACATATGGTAAGTATATGTTTAATTTTTAAAGAAATTGTCAAACTGTTTTGCACAGTAGATAGACTGGCATAGTTATATTTTTCATAAGAGAATCATAGGAAAATAAAATTTATGTAGAGTTGAAGGACACTATTATTTACATTGTTTCTCAGGCCCCAAAGCTGGGAATCATCCTATTTTTTTTTTTTTTTTTTTTTTGAGACAGAGTCTCACTGTGTTGCCCGGGCTAGAGTGCCGTGGCATCAGCCTAGCTCACAGCAACCTCAAACTCCTGAGCTCAAGTGATCCTCCTGCCTCAGCCTCCCGAGTGGCTGGGACTACAGGCATGTGCCACCATGCCCGGCTAATTTTTTCTATATATTTTTAGTTGTCCAATTAATTTCTTTTTTTTTAATTTTTAGTAGAGACGGGGTCTCGCTCTTGCTCAGGCTGATTTCGAACTCCTGAGCTCAAACAATCCGCCTGCTTCGGCCTCCCAGAGAGCTAGGATTACAGGCGTGAGCCACTGCTCCCGGCCGGAATCATCCTACTTTCAGGTGTGGGGACCAGATGTCAGGTCTGTGTTCCCTGGTTCATGGTTCCCAGTACCAAAGAATGGTTACTGGTGGTACCAACTCAGCAGAGCAAATGAGCAGATCAAGCAGATGCAAGCAAGCAAAACGCCAAAGTTTATTAAAGCATAATACATTTCAGAGAAGGAATGGGTCAACGCTCACAGGTGGAGGAGACCAAGTTTAACAAGATTTTCCCTTTTATGCTGATTCCATAATTTTACGTTAAGTGGGGGATGGAATATTCATGTTTTTTTCTTGGAAAAAGGTAGAAAATTCCTGGAACTGGGAATCCTCCCCATTTTTAACCTTGTAAGGCAATTTCTGGGGGTTGCCATGATATTTGTAAACTGTCACGACACTGGTGAGTGTGATTTTTATTATGTTAATGAGGGTAGGTCACTTAAGGATACTGTCACCTTACTTGTATGCATGCTCCAGAGACCCTCATTTGAGGCCTTGATTATATCTCTACTTTGTGGCCTTTCTACCTCTTTCTGGTTGGTCAATCCTTGGAGACTCCCTATCATAGACCAAATATCTGGTCAGTCCTTGGGGACCCCTTGACATGTCATCTGTTCCTTCTTGGAAGCCCCCCTTCTGGTTAATTTGTCTGTCCTAGTAGACAAAGCATCTCCTAATGTCATCTATTTCTCAATAGAAACCCCTGGACAAAGCATCTGTTCCCCTTCCTCCTTGTCCCAACCTAACACTAGATTCCTCTGTTTTCCTCATGTGTGGCATTTACTCATATTACAAGACCTGCTGGGTTAACCTACATAATGCATTTGATTATTTCTCTTTACTTCCATAGCTTACCAACCCAGACCATCATCTCTGGCCCGGACTTTTGAAGTAACCTCCTATATGTTCCTTCTGTTTTTATTCTTGCCCCACAATCTCTACCCAGAAGCCAGAGTGGCCCTTTAAAAGCAAATCCGATCACACCATTCCTCTGTTCAAATCCTTCCAGGTATACCTAAAATAAAATCCAGATTCTTTGCCCCATCTCTCAAGGCCTTACTGATCCCCCCTGTGCCTGCCTCACTCACTTCACCGTCTACCATTCTGCCTCCTCGTATTCTCCTAAATCCATGCCAGCCGTCTCGTCTCTGAACACGTCAAACTGAGTCTTGACTCAGGGGCTTTGTACTTGCTTTTCCCACTGTTTATAACATTCCTCTCCTGACTTATGCCCTGAATTCCTTCCATTGAATCACCTCTCCAGAAATTCCTTCCAATTCTACCCTACTATAAAAACCACCCAGTGCCAGTCACCCATATTCTCTACCCTTTAACCTTTATCTTCATTGCATCTACCAAGACCTGAAACTATGTTTGCTCTGTTTTTCTTTTCCTTCAGGATGTCAGCTCCCTGAGAGCAGGGCCTCCTGTTCTTTATCCCTATCATCTAAACAATTCTTAACAGTTCCATGCACAATCTTAATTTGTTGTGTGAATAAATAGAGTTGAAGATGCCCCTGCTGGTCATGCTGAGCATCTGCTGTCCTTGAATCCATCCTGATTAGGTCTATGATGGAGATACATGCCAAGAAAAAGCACAGTGTTAGAATTTCGGCCCTGAGTCCTTTGGGAGAACCCTGGTGAACTATACTGTTGTCCTTTGGGAATGTGGTAGGTCCTTTGGGTGGATTGCTAAGCCCTAAGTCTCTCACTAGGCCTGTTTATGTAAGTTCTAAGAAGCTAGTCAATGGAAGCTCCAACAACCTTTTGTCACACTGTTCTTACATCTACCTTCTTCATCTACCTATGTTGGAAATTTTCTCACACATTCAGCTGACTTTTCAAGACTTCATTTCCTTGAGAGTTGGCCCATTTCTTCTCTATTTCATGAATGACCAATTATACTTGCTAGACTAAATTTCTTTTTTCTTCTCTTTTTTTCTTTTTCTGAAGTTCCTGTTTTGATTTCAAAATGAAGACCTGATGTTAAAGCAAGTCCCTTTTTCCCTGAGTTTCTGATATCTCCTTTCAACACTTGAGCAGTAGTTTCTGTTTTATATACCAATTTCTGACATCTTCTTGCCTTTTGACTTAGGTTTTTCGTTTGTGCCTCTGAATAAGTCCAGTTTTAATAGCCAGAGTGTTTCGAGGGGATACCTTTTAATTTCCTTCATAGTCCTAGAGTCCTTGGTAATTTCATGGGATGTTTCCTTTGAAGATTATAAAAAACTGTCTAGACTCATGAAGTATTATGGTAACTTTGTACAGTTCTAAAATTTATTAGACACACGTGCAAAAAATGTCAACCAAATGTAGATATTGTAGCTGTTTGTAATTTTAATATCATTTCTTTCTTACAATAATACCAAGGAAAACAAGCAAATGAAAGCAAAGCACCAGTATTCCTAGAGGCCAATATGTGCTAGCAGCCACAGTCAGGGGTTTAGTGTTGTGTGTGTGTGTTGTGGAAAACAGGGAAAGGAAAGAAGGAGGCAGAAAACAGAAAGGTTCATGCTTTCACTTGTGCTAGGATTGTATTCAATCTGTACTAGCTGAGAAGCACCATTCGTAACCTTATAACTAAGAAATTTTTTTTTTTTTCGAGACTGGATCTCACTCCATTGCCCAGGCTAGAGTGCAGTGGTGTCATCATAGCTCACTGCAACCTCAAACTCCTGGGCTCAAACCATTCTCTTACCTCAGCCTCCCAAGTAGGTGAGACTATAGGCATGTGCCACCAGCCCCAGCTAATTTTTCTATTTTTTGTAGAAATGGGGTCTCACTCATGCTCGGATTGGGCTCAAATTCCTGGACTCAAGTGATCCTCCTGCCTTGGCCTCCCAAAGTGTTAGAATTACAGGCATGAGCCACATGCCCGGCCAGAAAAATGTTTTATCAAAAGGTTGACCAGGTACAGTGGCTCATGCCTATAATCCCAGCACTTTGAGAGGCTTAAGTGGGAGGATCACTTGAGGCCAGGAGTTTGAGACTAGCCTGGGTAACATAGTGTAGTGTCTCTACAAAAAAAAAAAAATTTAGCCAGATATGATAGTGTGGGTCTGTAGTCCTAGCTACTCTGGAGGGTGAGGTGAGAGGATGATTTTAGCCCGGGAATTTGAGGTTGCAGTGAGCTGTGCTTGTTCCACTGCACTGCAGTGTGGGTGACAGAGTGAGACCCCATTTCTAAAAAAACCAAACCAAAACAAACCAAAACAAGTGAGCAAACAAAAAATGTTGATGAAGACACTAACTGCCTATATTCTGTTGAGACAAATAATCACTGCTCTTAAATGATAGCCTCTTTTTCTGGAGAAGGTCATCTGAAATTTTTATGCCTTCCAGCAAAATTTAGAAATTTCGGTGGCATCAGTACCAGTTCCTAGGTCCTTTATGAGCCCTTTTTTTAATGGTTATTTCTCTCCTAGGCTCTTGTTGCCCTATGATAAGTTGCATATGGACTCTGTCCAGAAATACAGTTTCAAGGTTATCCTCGATGATATCAGTCAAATCTTCAAAAAAATTATGACTGTGGCCTTTCACCAGTCCTTGTCACCTCCAGACCTCTCCTGTGTCAGCAGGATCCCAGGATATTTCCCTTACCTGCTACCAAGGAATTTCTTAGGCTTAAATCCTTTATTTTTATATTTGCCCAATGTGGAAAATCTTGCTGCTCAGATTTCTCAACTGGAAGAGTTGCTTGGTTCTCAGAATAGGTCTAGTATCACGCATCCTTCACCTCGAATTTGTCTTTTCTCATGCTCTGTGCCTCGAGCGACCCCCACAGCTCTGAGGGCAGCTGTTATTCCGCAGGGTGGTGACGTCCTCCCCATTCCCCTGTGTCTGTCCATTCACGAATGAACTGAGCTACTCTGCTGATGTTCACGAAATTCAGTACCAGGCGGCTTTTGTGAAAGAGAATATTTTTGGCAGTTTAATTCTATAGCAGTTGTGGAATATAGCATATATGTATAAATGTATGTATTTAGATAAAGATGTGGGTGATCTCTTTGCTAATTTGTTTAGTAAATACTTAATGATATTTAATGATGCCTTCATGTGTTTTCTAATCCATTTTATTTAAATAATCTTATTGTACCTTTAATAATATTAGCTTTCCCACAGATTGGCATACTAATTTTGCTGCTATTTGGAAAGCACCTTAGTACACGGGTGATTTATCTTGATGGCTAGAAAGCAAAGGAATACAAGATGGAATTTTTCCAATATGATTATTCTCTTGTCTTAATGTGTTTTTATAAGTCCTTTTCTAATGATTTATCAAGAAAGCAATTACTTAGTTCCTTCTTTTTTACTAAATTATCACATAAATTGAATTTTAGTTTAATCAAACCATTATCAAGAGCTCTACATTTGCATCCTTCATTATAATTTTATAAAAGAAAGAAACATATAAAAAAATGTGAGTTATGAATACATCATTGCCATAAATCATGTTCAGTCATGAATTTCTCTCTTTCCATATACATTTGTTTTAATACACTATTAAATACATTATTAAACATGTATATAGTATATGTTAAAGGGCTATAAGATTGGATCTTGAGTATTCATTTTATCTAAAAGTATGTTTTTACTTTTTCCATCGTTATTTGCCTGGTTGCTAAATTGAGGCTGCCTGCCTCATGTGGTATATGACAATCAGAACCCGTGCTGCCGTGATGCCATGCAAACTGAGGCTTAAAAAGCAAAACAAAGCAAAACTAAAAATTATAAATATGAAAATTGCTGAGGTTTAATTGGTAGACAGGAAACCCAGTCCTAACGATGCTAATCTGCAATTTTCAAATACGATGTAATTGATAATAGCTTAAACAGTCTAAAAACAGTCTGTAATTGACTGGTAGGGTTTATAATGCAGCAGGCAAATGGTTTAGCACATTTAGAAGTATAGCAGGGCCATCTGCCAGGGGAATGTGTATGAACGGAAATTTGAATCTCCGTGAGGGTGGTTAAATGCCACCAGGGAGACCTAGTTACACACTGGCCACTCAGCGTCACACAGGGGAGACCATGGCCACATTATATTCTCAGGTTGATGGGCTCATTCAGCATTATTGTGGAATTCAGATAAAAGTCAAGCAGAGATTGTGGACATTGCCCTGACCTCTCCCCACAGGAAAAAGGAACTAAATAGAAAATGGTAAGGCCCAGTTGGGAGAATATATAATAGAATAAGTTGGAGGGAAAAGACTGCGTGACCTTGGAGAGTCTTTAAATCTCTCTGGCTTTTAGATTTTTCAACTGTGAAATGCCAAAGTTGAAATAAATGACTATTAAGGTCCCTTTCAGTGCTAACATTCTCTACATCTAAGATTCTGTGAGTGCCTGTCGGTGGAATGGGGCTGGCTATTGGAGATGAGGTTATGATGGAAAGAAAGGGGTGCCAGAAAGATTTTAGGGCTTTTCACAGATAGTGATACCTTGCTTTATGAAGAGTAAGATGTGTCTTCTATAGCAAATATTCTGTAAATAGTTAAGGGGAAAAATTTTCAGGGATTATTTTAGAGAAAAGAAAATATACTTTTGGAAAGAGAAGTGGTTTTCCATATAGAAATTAGCCAGCTAGGAAGACTGAAAGGGTTTGTCCAAGGGCAAAGGACTGGGGCCTGGGAAGAGGTCTGTACACCACACCCAGTGGGGCTTAGAGGGTGGTTGGCCCAGAAGGATGTCCAGACAGGCTTAAAAGTGGGTTGTTGTCCTTTTCCAATATTTAAAAAAGTTATTTTACGAATCTTAATGTGAGACTTCAGATATCTCTGGTATAATATTAAGTTGTAAGTTAAAATTTTTCTTGCCCTTGCTGTTGTGGCGTAGGTAGGAAATGGCAGTGTAAACATGCTTATTTTCATTTCTGGTTTTAGTTCTAGCCAGATGGAGAGAGCTTTAAGCCTAATGTTTATTTTGGAAACTGGGTCAATTCTTTGTGTTTGCTTTACCCCAGCTTGTAAAAAAGACTTTTTCTTTTTTTCTTTTCTTTTCCTTAATGAGCTGAGTAGCCCATGAGGAAAAACATTTTGCGGAGACAGAAGTTCAGGGTTATAGGCACCTGTTTTTATGGTTTAGTAGATTTAGACGTATTTAATATGTCCTAGTAGTTAGAAAAAGACTGTGATGTGCACTTTATTCCATGATTCTTGTTCCAAATAGAACTTGTGTCTTCTGCAGGAATGTTCTTTTATACCCATGTTTCTTTTTATGCCTTGTCACATTTTCACAAAGCCTCTTTGATTCTGTAGAGGTTGAGTTTTCCCAGAAAGCAGCAGGAATTTTTCTTGGTGGTCTATTAACTAGCCTGGACTCTTTGCAAGGATCTTGGTCTCTGAAACTGACTTGGGTCTTTGTACAACTGAAAATTATTTTACTCACTCAGCATTGTGCCAGGTGTTCTGGTAGGCATTGGTGTTCAAGAAATGCTACATACTTTTCAGCCCTCGATAAGCTTGTGATATGGTGAGAGTGTCAACAAAGAAAATTACTGAACCATCTCTCCCTCTCTCTTCCCCACTTTCTCATTCTATCCCCCTCCTCATCCTCATCCCCACTGTCCATCTCTGCCTCCCTCTTCATCTCATCTCTCTTTATACTGTGAGCACAGAGCTAAGACTTAGAATAAGGAATAAAGAAGTTGGGCTTGTGAGAACAAGGTCTGTGTTTGTCCTGTTCGTCATTGTGTATTTAGTGCAAAGCATTGTCTCCTAGTTGATAGCTGTGCTCATTGAACATGTAATGAATGAATTAGAAAAGCGCAGCTTGAGAGGGTTCAGCAAAGTTTCTAGGAGAAAGAGATTCTTGAGCTCAGAATACAAAATAGGTAGGTAAATGAGGCAGGACTTACATAGGTAAAGAAAACATAGTATATGCAAAAACGTGGAAATGAAATAGGTTGGCCTTTTTGGGGAACTCCATGCATTTCACGTTGGCTTGAGTGGAAAGTAGATGTGGACAGAGAGGAAGGAAGGAACCAGGATGTCACAGGCCTTGCATAGATTGATAAAGAGTTTGTCTTGTATCCTAAGTGTTGTGTAATAAATGATAAGAATTCGATTCTTCATTGTGGAAGATGAATTGGAGGAGATTAAGCAGGCAGGGAAACCAGTTAGGAGGCTGTTGCAGTAATCTAGGAAGACATAAACCGAGGTGGTAGGTATATGGAGGATGGTATAGGTTTAGAGTTGGCAAACTTTATTTTTTCTGTGAAGGGCCAGATAGTAACTGTCTTAAGCTTTGCGAGCCATGAGGTCTCTGTGGCGACTACTCACCTCTGCTACTGTAGTGCTAAAGCAGCTGTAGACAATATACAAACGGGTGAGCATGGCTATGTGGCAATAATACTTCAAACAGGTGGTAGACTGGACTTGGCGTGTGGGCTGTAGTTTTATGGTTTGTGAAAAGGCTGTGGACTTTGGAATCAGACAAACCTAGGTTCAATTTTTTTTCATTATCACATTAGGAATTTATATCATTTATAGAAACCGTTGTCTATAAAATGGAGGTAATAGTCCCTACATTTCAGAATTATTTGAAATTTGCAAAAAGAAATTGTATGTAAATTTCCTGAAATATTTTTTAAAGTTTCTATGGATGAATGAATAAATATGTGGGATACTGTAAAAGGAAGAGATCAAAAGGACTTGTAGATTTCTAGTAAATTCAGCTGAACCTATGATGAAGTTTTTTTCTAAGCTAGGGAGAAGGTGCAGTTATTACTGGAGTAAGGTAGTTCTTTTTCCTGCAGGTTATTCAGATGGAGATGTTCATCGGGCTGTTGGAAATGTGGTTTTGGGTTCCAGAGATATGAGGCATGGAAAGATCTTTTTGGGAATAGCAAGATATAGAAAGTAACTGATTTCAAAGAAGTGTAGGGTACAGTCAGAAAAGAGCTGGCCAAGAGTAGACACTTGACAAAGGAGAGCCCAGAGGGGCTAAGAAGAGAACCCAGGAAGGTAGAAAGGAAGTATGGTTCCAGAAGGAGAGTTTGTTGCTAACAAAGGATGAGAGAACTTTAAGGAGGAAGGGCGAACAGCAAGACAACTTGGGACAAGTCAGGAGAGATCTGGGTGGCCTCAGGAGCCATCAGTGACTTCGTATGAGTAGTTTCATTGGATGAGCAAGGGAGAGGGCCTCATGGGGAGCTCATGGGGTCCAAACCATTTTTTTTCCTATATGAAGAATTTTATTAGTAGCCATTAGCCTTGTGGAAATAGATTATGCTAATATAGTATTTTTCTTTGCCAGTGTTTTTTTCTGAATCAACTTTCAAGTTCAACAAAATATATTTAAATTAGATTATTAGATGAATAACATATATATGGAGTTTTTCTTTTGTATTATAAAATAAAAAAAACCAAAATTGAGTTAGAAGATTTTATGAAATCCAACTTTATTTGAACAGATATTGTAGTCAGAGGAGAGATTTAGTTACTGATGACTACAAGATTATTAGATGATTTTCCAATAAATTTGGTTTTGGTTCTTATTAAAACATCTATTTCCCAGGACAGACGGTTACGTGGAAGGTGAAGGGGTGCTCTGCTGGAAAAAGAGCAGTGGGGATTTACATGATTCTTAAATATGTGGAATCCATCCATTGACATATGATTTTAATTTTGCTCAAAATGAAATACTTAAAAAATTTTTTTCCACAGGTTGAAAGACTTACAGATCTATAGATAAATATATTTAGAACTTATTAAAATGAATGTCATACCAAAGGCCTTTATGCATGGATTTAAGAATTTCTTTGGTGTGCTCAGAGAGAGGATTTTATTTGGAGCAATTTCTAAGCCAGCTCCTAAGTGACTGCTTCTTACCTACTTATTTAATATTTACATAATGTGTGATAAGTGAGTTGGGCCTCCCTGGGCGGTCGGGTGCCCGGCCTACGGTATTGGCTGAGGGCTGTGTGTGGGTAAGATCTTTATAAGATGAGGACTATATCCAAGTTGACTCTCAGAAAATACTGGAGGATTTAAAAATTCTTTTTAAAGCTAGGTCTCTAGCTATCCTTTTAGACCCTATCTTTTTAGAAGCTGAACTTATTTTTAACAACTCCCACATCTTAATCTGTGGTCTAATTTGGGAGCCTCCCTGATTTAAAGTGTCCTGTAAGGGAAGGACATTTGAATTCATGCGCCTCATTAGGTGTTGGCAAAGGAGGCCGGTCTAGTATTGACTCTTCGGATGAGACTTTGGTATGGGAGACATAGACCTGTGTGTTTGCCTATTAGTTTCCTTATAAAAGGTCCCAAAGAATTCCCTTGTAGGCATGTTTCCCCAGGTGTGTTTCCTTCCCTTGTGAGAGCCTTGCTAGAGAATGGCAGCCCTTGTTCCCCACCCCCACACTGACACTCTAAATTCCTTCATCCCTTGACCTGTGGCCGCGTCATGCCCTGAGAACCACATCTGGACCGACTGCCTCTTTTTCTGTTCTGGTCCTGGCATTGCTGTGCACTAGCTGGAGTCAACTACACAGCATGTGAACAGGTGCCACTAAAATATGTGATCCACAATCTTAAGAATCTTTCCTTGTTTTAGGTCTTCTTCCTCTCACGTTTTGCTGAGCAACTATTCTTGTGCAACTCTTCTATGTTTTCTTTGACGTCTCCCAAACCTGTAACCACCGTTCTTCACTTCAGCGGAGACCTTCCTTTTACTTCTCTGAAAAAGACGAGGGTAGCCGTAGCAGAAGTGCATTACTCACACCCCGGACTCCCCCCTTACAAAGGCAGGCTGGGGAAGCACCAGGCGCAAACCATTCGGGGACTTGTTGGCCAAAGTAGGGACTTTTGTACTGAGTCAGATGGGAAGACTTTTGAGGGTTTGGGGCCAGAGAGGCATGATTTGCCTTATATCTTATAAAGAACAGTCTGGCTGCTGTGTGGAAAATACACTGTGAGGGGTCAAGGAAGGAAGAAGAGGGCAGACTGGTTCATAGTCAAGGTGAGAGATGGTGGTGGTGGTAGTTAGAAATGGTTAGATTCTGGACATATGGTTTGGACCAACAGAATACGAGGATATGAGAGAAAAGAGTCAGAGTTTACTTTAAGGCTTTTGCTGCAAGCAACTGCCATGCTAAGTTCGGGATGGTCATTTGTTGTGTCCAGTGGGCAGTTACATATATGAGTCTAGAGTTAAGTGAAGTGGTCTAGGGCATGGACATAGATTTGCTTTGTAGCTTGATGTTTTTTTCTCCAGTTGTTTGCCTTTCTGTCTTCTGTGTTGTCCATCTAACTCTCCATTTCTCTACTGGCTCTTTCTCATCAGCCCATAAACATGCTCATGTCTCTTCAGTCCTAAAACAATATACATATGTGAATAAACATTCAACCTTGCATTGTCTTTGCCTCATTGTCTACCAGTTCTTCCCCTTTTGAGCTTCCTGAAGCCTGTGTCTTCACTTCTCATCTCCATTTACTCCCTATGGAAGTCGGCTTCTTCCCCTGTTCTGATGCTCAGAGTACCTTTGCTAGGCTTCATAGACTCTCTTTCATCCTATAGAGACACTTCTTTGGCTTCTTGGGTGTTTTTCCCTTTCTGGTTCTCCACCCACCTCTCTTGCTACTTCTTCTCTGTTTGCTTTGCTGAATCATGTTACTTTGTCTCTCTCTTAAATACTGAAAACTGTGATATTGGGAACAAATTATTGAAAGATCAAGGGCAGCTCTCCTGATAGACTAGGAAGTTTCTTCCAAAAGGAGTGATTTAGAGGGAGGCAGCCAACTCCCAGATATCTCCTTGATCACTTTGCTTGATAGTGCCACCATTAGAAATCCTACTTTGTGTGTCCTTGACTGCAGAAAGCTCCTCTGAGGCTGCTATTTTTTTTTTCCTCTAAAAGATGTACATCTGCAGCCCCTATTATTCAATAGCATAACCAGCATGGACTGAGTTTCAAACTAGCTCACTGTCACGATGAAGAGAAAAGAGGTGCTGAGATTTCAGAGGAGGGTGGAGAAAACATTTGGAGCATGGGGTGCTGCTGGACAGCCAGGGGTGGGAAGGAGCTAAGGTAATGGTGCCAAAGGAAAGAGATTCTTTAAGGACTCCTTTTTCTTCTTAGCTCTGTGGTGGGAAAGTAATCAAGGATTGTTAATCCATACTACCTTTTCCCTGGTTTACTGCCATGAGACCTTTTTTCCCCAATCTGTCTTAAGTGTCCCTGTCACTCTATACCTCATTATTCCTTTATTATGGTCTATAATTATAGACTTTAATTGCTTGTCTCTCCAGCTAAAATGGGAGCCTCAAAGGCAGGGAGCTTTTCTTCCCTTTTCTTCAACTCTGAATCCCTAGTGTAACAGGAGCATAGTAGCTGCTCAATAAATTCTTCTTGGAGAAATGAATGTATTTGGATATTCCATGTTGGAAAACTTGCAAACTCAGAGCAAAGTAAAACCACACTAGTTCTCCAGACCTAAGTATTTTAGTGGTGTGCTTAAATTTTTATATAATAAAATGGAGATGCATGAACAAATGGCTGACTCTGTAACAGAGCTAACTCAGTTTGTGACGCCCCCCGCCCTCCCACTTTTCCACCTTTCAGAGTGCCCTTGACTGCGGTGTCTGTCCTGTGGCTGCACTGGCTACTCTGTCGGTCACATCACAGAGTTCTGCATGGGAAGCCAGATCTACTTCTTTGCTGCTTTTGGATTTCCCCTCAACCTAGTTCAAGTTTCTTTTGTTACCTCCTATAGTTCCTTCTATTCTGCCCACCTACGTTTCACGGCCCCCAACCCCCATGTTTTCTGGGAAAAGAGCTAAAATTTTAACAGTAAAAACAAAACACAACAAGAACAAAAAAAGCCATTTGCTGTCTCAAGGGCCTGGCACTTACAAAGGAAATCTATGCTTTCAAGATTATTGTTTTGGCTGTGGGCTTTAAAAAAGTCCAATTTAAAACTCAAAGCTAAGCTGCTTTCTTTGTTCTCAGCTGTACCTATATTCCTCTTGACAAGTGACTGCCTCGGTTTCCATGGGAGGAGAGCAGAGGAGCTGCTAGGAAGAACTAGGAATTAGAGGGGTGGGAAGTGCTCTACGTGTATGTGTTTCTCATGCTCAGTCATGGCCGAGTCCTGGCATAAATGAATTTGCCATACTCCCCATCTGACTGTGTTTATTGACTATAAAAGAGAACACCTGGGAATTTAAATGGTTTGGAAGCAACTGTCTATACCATAGGCAGAAATTGATGATGAAGATTCTCTTCTATAGAGGACAACACAAGATCAGGACTGTTTCAACTTAGATCAGAAGCACAAATATCTGTTTTTGTTGTTTGCTAAAGAGACAAAACCATATACATGTATTTTAGAGAAATGTGCATCTTGAAAAAAGTGTATCCATTCACCCAAGGGGAGATTTCAGTGGCTTCTGATATTTGACCAAAGCCTTCCTGTGCTATGTGATTCTAACTGCTAATTTAGTCATTAGAGAGAAATTTCCAGGCCAAAAAGGGTGACTGTAATGGGACTTGGTTAATAGACAATAATACCTGGCAAGACAGAGCTGAGACGAACAGGAAGGAACTCAGGGCCTACAGGAGGGAAGAAAATCCCAAATATTTTTCCAAACCCCTGGTTCTCCTGCCTTCGTTTTCACCTAATCTGTGTGGTCATTCAGATTACTTGTGTATTTTTTTAAAAATTAAATTTTAGATCAAAATAATATATGCACATGGTTTAAAGGGCCAAATAGTGCTATAAGGTTCATTTTGAAAAACAGAAATACCCTGTTCTCCATGCCTTTCCCATTTCCCAGGGATTACTTTCCAACAACTTTCATTTTTTTGGTGGTATTTATCTTTTTATCTCTAACATGATTATTGGAGATAATTTTCAATTTTAGTCATTATCTATTGATTTCCATCTTTGGACGATGAAAATTTAATTCTCTTTCCTGTCCTCTTCCCTTTAACTACCACTGTGTGTGTGTGTGTGTGTGTGTGTGTGTGTGTGTGTGTTTGTGTGCTATGTATGCATTTTCCAAAATTCTGTCTTCTCAATACATTTAGATCATAATTTTGATGGAATCAATAGCTGTTTTCTTTATCATGACTATGCAAACACTATTTACAACTGAGACATGTGGTATACTGTGATTATTTTCCTACACAACGTTCAGTTTTCTCTAGGGTAATGATTGTCATTAAAATTTTTTCTTAGTTTTTCATGTGCTTCTTTTTAATTCATTACCAAACTCTGCTTCCTTGAGTAACTCTAATCTTAATATGCTCACATCAGGTAGTCATGACTCCTCATCTTTGGAGGAATCTTTCTTGGAGACTTCTGACTTACTCTAGCCTGGGGTGGTCTATAGGTCTGACTCGGAGCTCTTAGCCTGGTATCTCCCTTCATCCGTGATCTTCAGGAACCCCTTTGCCTTTCCGTTTTGTGGAATACTTGTTTGTTACATCTTTTTTGAAGGAACACTTCTTATGGTAGCCCGCAGAGAAAGGGTGCATAAAAGATATTTTTTTTGAGAATGTATTTGTTTGAAAATGTTTTCCATTTATTCTTACACTTAATTGATAGCTTGTCTGGGTAGAGATTTAAAGGTTAGAAATAATTTTATGGTAGCATTTTCAGGCATTTCTTTTTGGTTTTTGATTTTCAATGGAGCTGTTCAGAAGACTGATTTTGAGTCTTGATTCATATAAATGATATGTTTTTCTTTCCTCTTCTTCTCTGGAAGCCTTTAGAATCTTCTTTTGGTTCCCACCATTATGAAATACTATAACAATGTGTCTTTCCAAGGATTTGTTTTTAACTGCTCTTCAGGGCTCTCAGTGAGTGTGTTTCATCATTTGGAAATACCTATTTTTCACTCCTGAGATATTTTCTTGAGTTCTTTTGTTGATGAATTACTCCTGTTTTTCCCCGTTTCTTGAAATTCTTATTATTTGGATATTGGATCTTCTGGATTGGTTTTCTTTTCTAGTTTTTTTAATCCTTTTTCTACAATTTTCTGTGATTTCATCTTTCTTTCACTCTGTGGACTGGAAACTTTCCTATACCTCATTTTCTAATCCTTCTATTGAGTTTTTATTCCTGCTGGCCTGTGTTAACTTCCAAGAGCTCTTGCATTTTCTCTGTGTTCTTCTTATAGCATCCTGTTTTTGTTTCATGAGTGCAAAATCTTCTCTCACTGAGGCTATAACATAGTAATATACAGTTTTTGTATCCCCCACATAGTCTGTTTCCTTCAAAATGATTTTTGGTTTGTTGGTTTTGATCTCTGTTCCTCACATTAGAGGCTTTATTCAGACGCCTGGGAATCTTGGCTGTCTGTTTATGGCTGGACTTGTGGCTGTGGCCTTAATGTAGGGAGATCTAATTGGGTTATTTTATGGGGCATCCTCAACAACAGTATTTTTAGGTCTTTTTTATTGGGCTGCCAATTTCCTGAGAGAGAAATTTTCCAATTTCCAGTCTGGAGAATATAACCCTTGAATCCAATTTTCTGGAAGCTGAGTGGGGAATAGAGCTGAGGTTTTGACATTCTTTGTGTAAACTTTCACATGGCCCCCTGATTTCAGCTTGAAACCCCTACTTTCTGTTGTTTCTTCAGTGCAGGGACCCTCTCCAGTCTTCTGCTGAGGTGGGGGAAATCAGCTAGCTCTGTGGAATTAGGGAGGGCATTTGGGAAGGAGGAGCCATCCATCTGCTTCTTAAACAGACTTTCAGTACATCCTCCAGTTTCAGCCCCACCTTTGCCCTCTCACTTCCAGGGCTACCTGCTGGTGGCAATTTCTGGGATATTTGGAGGTTCTGTAGTGCAAATCAGGTTGTTAATTGGCTTTCCATTTTGCTGATTTAAGGTTCAGTTTTCTTGAAACTACTAAGGTTGTCCTATGATTTCCAGCTTCCAAAATTTTGTTTAGATTGTGTATTCTACTATTCTTTTTATCCTTATGGTTTTATGGCATTAGACTATACATTTACTGTTATTTTGTGGGATTTTGAGAGGAAAGAGAGATACATACATGTTGCTAGTCCTCTATCTTTGACTGAGTCTGTCTGTCTTTTTGCATGGTTCTGTTAGTTCTACTGGTTCTTGCTTCTTTATCATTTGTTTATTTTTCAGAGTTATACACCTCTTGATCAAAACATTCCCACTGATATTTACTGTTTGTCTCAGGCTTCTTGTCAGTGGGCAATATCCCAACCTTGCTAAACCCATCAGGGGCTCATTGCTTTAATATCTGTCTCCTTAACCTGTAAGTCTACTGCACTGTCTGCTTGGCTTCTCAGCTATTCTGCATGGTCCCTGCTCTCTGGAAGCCCTGTGCTGTTATACGCAACCTTTACTTGAATCATTCTCTCTGTGTTCATTAGCTCTAGGCTTTATCTGATACTACACCATTCCTCAAGCCCATCTCCAGCACAGCATCTTTCCCCAATTCCTTAAATACATGGAGTAGCACTGAAAAAAATGATCAAACACTCTGTGTCATTAATTAGGTAGGTTCAGTCAGGGGTTTAACCTTTTCACATAGGGTTATACTTTAGATTTAAAGGAAGGCATGAGATTTACTGGCATCATGAATAAAAGGTGGACCTAAATATCTTCAATTTCTTAAAGTCAAGGTTCTGTTACACTCTTTGCGCTAGAAATGGTCAGCAATAAAGGAGTGGAAGGAGCAACCACTCTCAGTACTATGGGCTAAATTGAAATCAATTGGGGATAAAACTCCTCTTTTATCAGCCTTTAATAAACAGCATTCTGTAGTCCATAGGGAATTCAGCACAATACTATTTGGATTTTCTTGATAAACCTGTTATAGGTGTTTTTCAGTTTGTGTTTGGGCTGAAAAATTGTCAGCTGGAATAGTTCACTTGAGGCAGCCAGTGTAGGATCAGAATGTACGTGCCTTTGATGGAAGCTGTTTTTCAGTTAAAATCACTGGGATTCCTATGAAGCTGTATCTTGTGAACATTGTTATGTAAGGACTGCCTTTAAAATCTGTGGCTTGAGTCTCAAGCAAATAGATTTATAGAGTATGGGTCTGCTGGCTGAGCAGGGATGAAAATGAAATGTCTCCTTGTTGTGATACTTGGAATTTTTATGTTGTCCGATAGAACTTTGCCTACAGAAATTTTAAATAGGGGAAAGCTGACTAATAAAGATCACCATGGTTGGTGGTAAAAAGACAGTTTTAAAAGTGTCATGATTAAAGGCTATGTCCTCATTATAAATTGAACAACCAGAGTGTCTTGAATAGAGGGAAGAAGAAAGGAGCAAATGGTCTGGGATGAGGTCAAAAAGATAATGGGACCATATCATGCAGGACCCTGGTGACCTTTTTTATTTTTTTCCTTCTGTGGATGGAGAGTTATACAGTGTTCTCAGTGGAAAATGATATGATCTGACATTTTAACAGGGTCACTCTGACTGTTATGTCGAAAGTAAACTCTAGGATGATAAGGTGGGGAGAGACATTTCAGGGAGGCTATTGCAATAATCTTAGCAAGGGATGATGATGGCTTGGACCAAGATAGTAGCACTGGAGACAGCAATAAGTGGTGAGGCTCTGGTTACATTTTGAGGATAGAGCCAACAGGATTTTCTGACATCAGATGTAGGATGTCAAAGTAAAAGAGACATCAAGGATGATTCTAAGATTTTTTTGGTCTATACATCTCTAAGGATGGGAAAGGATTTGGGGAAAGCAGAGTTTTTTGCGGGGAGGGATGTGTTAGAATTAAGAGTTAAGTTTTTTTTTTTATTTCAGCATATTATGGGGATACAGATATTTAGGTTACGTATGTTGCCCTTGCCCCCCCCCCAAGTCCGAATTTCAAATATGTCCATCTTTTGGGTGGTGCGCGTTGCACTCTTTATGTATGTATATACCCATCCTCTCTCCTCCCCTCTCCCCTCTCCCCTCCCCAACATCCAATAGATATTATTCTTATATGTGCACTTATGTGTTGATCAGTTAATACCAATTTGATGGTGAGTACATGTGGTACTTATTTTTGATAAATCATGTTAGGTTTGAGGTGCTTGTTGGACAAACAAGTGCAGATGTTTAATAGACAGTTTAATAGACAACTCTGGATTTCAGGGGAGAGATCCTGGCCAAAATCTTACTGGGCATTGTTGGTATGGAGTTGATATTTAAAGTCATGAGACTGGTTGAACCCTCCTTGAGATTGAGTGTGGATGGTGAAGAGGTTAAACACTAAGTCCTGGGGCATTCCAATATTTAGTGGTCGGTAAGACTTTCTGTCTATGAATTTGACTACTCTAGGTACGTCATTATAAGTGGAGTCATACAGTATTTGTATTAATACAGACTTAGCATGATGTCCTCAAGTTTCATCTATGCTGTAGCATATTTCAGATTTCCTCTATTTTTAAGAGTGAATAATATTCCCTTGTATGTATATGCCACATTTTGTTTTCACATTCATCTGTTGGTGGACACTTGGGTTGCTTCCACATTTTAGTTATTATAAATAATGCTGCAGTGAACATGGATATATAAATATCTCATTGGGACCCTGCTTTCAATTCTTTGGGCTGTATACCCAGAAGTGAAATTGCTGGCTCATATGGTAGTTCTGTTTTGAATTTTGTGAGGAACCCCCATTCTGTATTCCACAGTGTCTGTGCCATGTTACGTACCTGCCAGTAGTGTGCAAGGGTTTCGGTTTCACCACATCCTCGCCAACACTTTTTACTTTCTGTTTTTTTGATAGTAAACATCATAATGGTGTGAGGTGGTATCTCATTGTAGTTTTGATTTCATTTCCCTAGTGATTAGTGATACTGAGCAACTTTTCATACGATTTTTGGCTTTTGTATATGTTATTTGCAGAGAGGTCTATTCGGGTCCTTTGCCCATTTTCGAATCTGGTCTTACTTTTTGGTTGTTGAGTTTTTGTTTTCTTTTTTAATCAGTTCGTCCCCTGTCGGGCTTAAGCCCTCTCTTGCAGTGCTCGCTATAACCTGTAGTCTGGTCTGAATATCGTTTTGTGTGGAATGGAGGACAGGCAGAGCAGGAGTCAGGACTCGTGACTCCTCTGTGTTATCCGTCAACATGGACCCAGAGTCAAAGAAGCAGGTGCTGTGGACTGAATTGTGCAACTCCCCAATTCATATACTGAATATTCAAATTCAAAGCCCTAACTCTTCATGTGACTACATTGGAGATAGGGTCTTTAAGGAGGTAATTAAGATTAAATGAGGTTAAATGAGGGTGGAGCCCTGATCCAACAGATCTGGTGTCCTTATGAGAGGAAGACTCACAGGACTCTCTCCGCCACGTAAAGACACAGTGAGAAGGTGGCTGTCTGCAAGCTGGGAAGGGGGTCTTCACCAGAACCTGACCATGCTGGCGCCCTCATCTCAGACTTATAAGCTCTAGAACTGTGAAAAGTAAATTTCTGTTGCTCAAGCCACTCAGTCTTTTGTTTTGGAAGCTTGAGCAGACTAAGACAGCAGGGCTTTTCTTTCTTTTTCTCTTTTGTTGTTCTTAGCAATTTTTTTTTTTTTGTTGTTGCAAGTGTTCTTTTGGGACTTTGGATTTTCTGATAATTTGTAACAGTTAACCATCTACATAGAAAAGAAAAAATCCCCATTTATGCTTTGAGACCCTGGCAGCTTCCTTAACTAAATCTGACATTGTACTTTGAACTGAAGACCACCTAAAATCTTCATGAATTTATCAGAGCAACAGTGAAGGTGCCATCCTAATTTATCAGGCTCCTTAGCACTGATTCCTCTAATGCTCTAGAACTGATGTGAGCCTACCCTTTTGCCTTCCTTGCATCCTTTTCTTTCCTTTCTTCCCTTATTTTCCTTCTGTACCATCCACTTGCAATATTTCCTGCCTGGAACAATTTGAAATGTTTACCATATGGTATTTTAGGGTACGTGAAGCATTCATCCAGTATCAATCAGTACGCAGCCTTTGTCATTTTTAAAGCTTGTGAATGTCTATAGTGCAAAGAAGAAAACCTTATCAATGCCTCTGGTTTATGCATTGACAAAAAATGCCAGTACCTTCAAGGACTTTTCTCTGATTGTTCCGGATCGTATTTTTCTTAATGTGGGAATTTCATTCTTCTTTAATAGTATGTCAGAACACACTCAAACCTTAAACTATTATTTATAATCTGTGGAAATCTATAATCCAAAGTCTCACTTCAGATGACAGACTTATGTCTGTAAGGGTTGATTGGAGGCCGCACTGTGGCCACGTGATACTGACAGCGGACATACCTATCGTGTAGGCACAAAGAAGAATGGCTGTTCACTGGGAATTTAAGGATTAACAGAAATAAGGTATATGTGCCAGGGGTGGTGGGAGGGGGTTAGTTAGTATTTTATTTCTGTGTCTTCTACCTGTAAAATGCAGAATGAATATTATATATATTATAGATAAACATTATATATTATAGATAAACATATATTTTAGACTGACACAAATCTAATGTTGAAGAATATTCATCGTGATACTCAAGGGAAAAAATAAATCACTATATTTCTAAAGAATTTTGAAAGAGAAGGAAACATTGAGATGTACAGTTAAATATGCAAGCCTCAGTTACACAAAAGAAAGACCATATGGTTTAATGCCATACATTAGTTTGTTTTAAACCCTTTGTAGTTTATTTTCCTTTTAAAATGAATATGTGCCTTAATTAGTTTGGAAGTGGGCTAGGGAGACATATGTCTTTTAGTTAAACAGTAATTTGGATGGTATTCTCTCCCCTAGGCTTGGTGATAAATCTAAATTCTGGTTAACCAACAAAATGTGGTCCACATAGACCAGGCCAACCAATCCTTTTGTTTGTTTGTTTGTTTGTTTTATATAGCTTTATTGAACTGTGAATGATGAAAATTGTATGTATTTAAGGTGTACAACTTGATATCTTAACATATGTGTACATTGTTAAGTGATTAACACAGCGAAACTAATTACTGTATCTATTACCTCAAAGTTACCTTTTGTGTGTATTTATGTGGTGAGAATTCTTAATTTTTTAACAAACTTAAAGCATATAATACATTATCAACTTATAGCCACCATGCTGTACATTAGGTCTTTAGAACTTACTTATCTTATAACTGAAAGTTTGTACCCTTTGATCAAATCTCCCCATTTCTCCCCTTCCCCAGCTCATAGTAAACACCCCTCTGCTCTCTGTTTCTGAGAGTTTGATGTTTTTAGATTCCATATGTAAGTGAGATCATGCAGTATTTGTCTTTCTGTGCCTGACTTATTTCATTTAGCATGATGTCCTCCCGGTTCATCCATGTTGTTGCAACTGGTAGGATTTCCTTTTTTTTTAAGTTCAAATAATATGTATATGTCTCTAACATGATGCCTCCAGCTTTTTACTTTTTGCTCAAGATTGCTTTAGCTATTCAGGGTTTTTTGTGGGTCATATGAATTTTAGAATTGTTTTTGTATTTCCTGAAAAATGTCATTGGAATTTTGATAGGGATTACATTGAATCTGATTTGTAGATTGCTTTTGGTGGACATTTTGACAATATTAATTCTTCCAATCCATGAACATGGGATATAATTCCATTTATTTGCATCTTCTTCAATTTCTTTTATCAGTGTTTTATAGTTTACAGTGTTCAGATTGTTTATTTCCTTGGTTAAATTTATTCTTAGGAATTTTATTCTTTTTGATGCTATTGTAACTAAGATTATTTTCTTAGTTTCTGTTTTGGATAGCTTTTTTGTTAATATATGGAAATACAACTGATTTTTGTATGTTTATTTTATATCTTACAACTTTACTAAATTTATTAGTTTTAAAAGTTTTTTGGTGGAGTCTTTAGGGTTTTCTATGTATAAGATCATGTTGTCTATAAACAGAGGCAATTTTACTTCTTCCTTTCCAATTTGAATGTCTTTTATTTTTTTTCTTGCCTAAGTGCTCTGGCTAGGACTTCCAGTATTATATTGAGTAGAAGTGGTGAGACTGAGTATTCTTGTCTTGTTCCTGATATTACAGAAGGAAGCTTTTAGCTTGTCACCGTTGAGTATGATGTTAACTATGGGCCTGTCATATACAGCCTTTATTATGTCGAGGTGCATTCCTTCCATTCGTAATTTTTTGAGAGTTTTCGTCACGAAAGATGTTGTCAAATGCTTTTTCTGCATCTATTGAAATGATCATATGATTTTTGTCCCTTATTCTGTTAATGTGATATGTTACATTTATTGATTTGTGTATGTTGAACCATCCTGGCATCCTAGAAGTCAATTCTACTTCATCATGATGTGTTACCCTTTAATGTGCTGTTTTTTTTAAAATTATTTATTTATTTATTTTATTTTTTTATTTCAGCATATTATGGGGGTACAAATGTTTAGGTTACATATATTGCTGATAAACAAATTCAGAGAAGTCTCAGGTCACAAAATCAATATACAGAAATCAGTAGCATTCCTATATGCAAACAACAGTCAAACTGAGAACCAAATTAAAGACTCAATACCCTTCAAAATAGCAACAAAGAAAATTAAATGTGCTTTTGAATTCACTTTGCTAGTATTTTCTTTAGGGTTTTTGCATCTATGTTCTTCAGGGGTAGTAGGCACAACCAATACTTAACATGTTGAAAATGTGCTTTGGTTTTTTTTCCTTATTGCACTTTTCTTAACTGAAAACAAAGACTTTCTAAGTGTTCATTTAACTATTAATCATAAAGTCAAATGCTTATTTGACATAATTCACACATATATATCTCCACTATATAATACAAATTTATTTGCATACACATTTGTGTCCTCAGTGTCTTGACATATCTCTGTCCATCTGGTTGGGTACAGATACAGATGAAGATGTAGATGTAGCTATACATAGAAATATGGATATAGATATAAACGTAGATACCTAAGGCTAAGGATATAAATTCAAGTAAAATTCTTTTCCTGCCCTCAAAACCTTAGATATATATATGAAGTCCACTGTATGTAGTTGAATCTGGAAGTAAAATTTAGATAGCTGAATGCACTGGTATAAGGTGGGACCAGAATGTATACCATTTACACCATTATATTCTAAATAAAAGCCAGAAAAAGAGCCCTGGTTATAGACATATTCACACAGTCCTATCTGTGTCACAGAGTTGCTGTGAGATCAAGTGAAAGAACACATCATAAGCATGTTTTACATTTTAAGAATAAAATTATTATTAATATTCTCAGAATACTCAAAATCCAACCCCTACATGTCTGTCCCTGTCAAAAGGGGGGTGAATTAAGATGTATTTTATTCATCATATTTTGGCCCAGAAGGCTGGCAGGTAAAAGGATCTATCTTTCCTTGTTCATTCTGAAATTATATCATAACCGGGCTGGTGGACCCTGAGAGGCAGGTCAGTCCTGATTCATTCAAGGCCTTAAGAACAGCCAGTGAAATGGGTGAAGGGCTGTTTCAGGGTGGTTTTCTGGCTTCTGCTTTCTCTAGAATGGTTGCCTGCTCTTCCTGTGTCTAGAGATGTGGGGCTTTTGTGGGTCATCTGTGGTCATGAGAAATCATATGGCTTTATCCAGATTTCCCTCAAAACTTGGTAAGACCAGGCTGAAGTCACCTCCAAACCCTTCTCCACCACGCTCAATTTCTAGGTGATAGCCAAACTGTTTTCTTCCATTTACTTACTGGTCTATCAGACACTGCACGTTCAGTTGGAGTTTTGAGATTCTACCTACAAAGTCATGAAAACACAAATCATACTTTTCTGTATTTAAAAAACAAAGCTTATTTATCTTCTTTGTATTTGAGAAGTTACAGGTTTTTAGCTCATATTTATCTTTGGATTAATGAGTAAATTTTTGGTAGCAAGAGAGTGGAAAAACAAAGCCTCAACCTTCAGCCATGTTTAATCATGGAACATGCTGAGTCACGTTGGACCATTGTTTGTTTCTGAAGTAATGTCAGCTTCTCCAGTCTGCCATGGAATGTGTTTTGTAGCTCTACAACAAAGGATAAAAATGAAATAAATGTTTGAGAAAACGCTTTGAGATAGCTAAAGAGAGAGAGCTAAACAAAAACACACAGGTATTGATAAGAATGACAAATTAATTGTGCCGCCTTTAAGTGATAACGTGGAGCAATTAGTGCATTTAATTGCTTTATTGAAACAAAAATTCTTTTGTGGTTCACATAATTTCTTTGTGTGATGAGAATGTTTCATAAATGTACAAGTGAATGTATGACCTTTGATTTAGGGAGTTTTAGTAATATGTATCTCCATATTTTTTATTTTCATTTTGGACAGGATTTTCTTTCTTATTGTGTAATCTAGATCTGAAGTCCTATTGAGATAAATTATTATAAGAAATTAGGGAAAGACAGAAAAATGGCATTCTTTTAAAAAAATACCAGCTTTGAATAATTTAACGATATTTCAGATTTTATTATTTAATGAATCTGGTTTTCAAGATCGTAATTTTTATTTCTTCTAGGAACATAGTCTAAATCAGTTTGTTTTAAGCATTTTTCTTGAACTGAGAACAACAATGAATCCAGCGGTTTTTAAATTGCACTGGAGGGGGGAAGATTTCTGAGGGATCGCCTTGGAACTGGGGGAGGGGTAAAGGAGGTGAACAGGCAGGCACCACCTGGGAGCTACTGAGGGTTTTGCACCTCATTAGTGCTAGACATTGTATGTCTAGCACTTAGCACATTTCGTATATTAGAATGAATGAATGAACAAGTACACTCCCATCCCTCAATCCCTGCTTTAACTTGAGAGGTTCTATTTTTCCCGTTTTATTGCACTCAGAATAAGTTTTCCAGAATTCACTAAAGGATTTCCAGAGGCGATAGAAACTCTTCTCTGGGGGCTGTTGACTTGTGGCTGGTACTGACACACATCAGTATCCTGGCTCTTCTCTTTCCATCACCTGCCTTCTCTTCCCCATCCCTCTCTGCCATTCTTCCTGTAGCTCCCCCTGTACCATTTGCCCCAGTAGGTGTCCTGAAGTGTTGCTCAAGGACAGCCTTCAATCCCCCATTCAATCAGCAGAGTGATCAGAAAGACTGCCAACCTATCTTGGAGATGGGCAAGCTCCCTAAAAACTGTCATGCACTGTATAAACTCAAGGTGTTAGTATAGTTTAATATAGAGGTTTATTGATTTGTCAAAGTAGTTGGTATTGCCTTGCCAGGATTGGACCACCTCAGGTATCCTGGGATTTCAGCTGTCTGGTGCACCTTCCTAAGCCTTTGCTGACTTCTCTTTCTACCTTGGATTTGGAGATGCTATATTTAAATTTAATCATTCTCAGTAGACTATTTGACCCTCAGTACGCTGAGATGGAGAAAATAATCAGTCCTCTCACAGTGTCCTTAGGTGACGCATGATGAGTAGGTAGATGACAACAATAGTAATCGTTTATTGTACTTCCATGATAGGCCAGGTGGATTCTATAAATTATTTCATTTTACAATGAACATTGAAACTTTTATAGGATTCCAGCTATGAATCTAAGTGCTTTACATACATTGAGTCATATCATCCTCATAATAACCTTATGAGATGAGTGATATATTACCCATGTTTTACAGAGAAGAGAAAATTGAGCACAGAGAGATTAAGTCACTTACAGAAAGCCACCCAGCTGGTAAGATGTGGAATTTGGTGAGGAGTCTTACTCCAGTCTGTAATGTGAGATATTCTCAGTTTAATCTCTCAGCAATGCTGCAATTTCCTTTTATCCTTGTGGGTCCCAGAATGCATTTCTAACTTTATAAAACATATAGAAAAAGACCGAGGGCAGTTATATCATTATTAAAATATCATCTCTAGGAAAGTAGCTATAATATTTGTCTTCTAATAAAATGAAAATAGCTTCATTTTCTTCTGGTTATAAAAATCACACATACTTATGAAGAAAAATGAAACAATACAGTAAATGCAAATGAGAAATCATAATCACTGGAAGCCTCATTACCAAGAGGTATATGAGTGAAAATGCTTTCTACATTCCTCTGTGCACATGTACACATATACAGAGCATTTTTATACTATACATATTGTCATGTAATCAATTTCTGTGTTTACAATGTGTTGAGGATTTCTTTCTGTGACAGTTAAATATAAGTGTATACCATGTCTTTGACTAGTTATATAGTGATACTTTGTATGGCTGTACTAAAGCAATACCATATTGATGAATATTTAAATTGCTTCCAATATTAACATTAGAAACAATATTATGATAAATGTTATTTCTGTAAATCTTTTGGTACATGGACAATTACCTATTTGGAAGCAAATTCCTAGAAATCGGATTATTACCACAAAGGTTATGCATATTTTCATTTGGGTATATAGTACCAAACTTGAAAGATTATAACAACTTAACTAACAATGCCAACTCATTTCTCTTATTCCTTGCAAATGTTGATTTTGTCCATTTAAAAATATCTCTACCTGATAGTTGAACATTTTGGTTTTGCTTTTGTTTCTAATACTTCAATGATTGAAGGACTGAATGTGTTTATTATGTTTATTGACATTTGTGTCTGTCTTGCAAATGGCCTGTTGATGTCCTCTATTATTTTTATTAGTGTGCTGTGTCTTTTTCATTTGATTTTTTTTTTACATATTAGTGATACAAGCCTTTTGTTTCTCTTATGTGTCAACAAATAGTTTTTCTAGATAGCGGTTAGTTCTTCAGCCTTGTTTTAGTAGATTGTTTGTTGTTTATTTATTTATTTATTTGTTATTTGACATATAGAAATTTTATATTTTTATGTGATCAGATAGACCTTTTCTTTTATGAGTTGTGACTTTTGGGGCATTCTAAATAAAGCCTTCTTTACTCCAACATTGTAGAAATGGCTTCTTTTTAATAGGACGCAGAGCCAGAGCATGTAACCATTGCTTATATGTCAGTCACTTTGTAGTTTACTAAGAGCTTTCTCAAACATTCTCTTATTTAATTCAATTAATAATTTAATGTTATTAACATTTCTCAGATGAGGAGACCAAGGCGAAGAGAATAAATAATGTCACCCCAAATCACACGTCTGGTTAAGGATTAGAATATAGGCTATTATGATGCCAAAGCCATGCCGTCAGCCATGGCTCTACACTCCAATCCTGCAGACAGATGGAAACGAGGAGAGGGAAGTTAAATGGCCTGCCTCATGCCAAAGAGCATCCCCCTCTTTTGATACAACGATTAGGAACTGAATCTTTGACTGTTAATATGATCCTTCTTGTAGTAATCGGATTCCAGTTCAGTCTTTTGAAAGGAATTTCAGTGGAAAAGCAATTAAATGTTAAAAGAGCCACAGGAATGCTAAGATATTAAGAATAATGTGGGGTATGGGTTTTAAGACTTAAGAGGATGATGTCCAAGTAGTTAAATGAATTTGTGAAAATGGGTCAATGAGAGAGCACCACATCAGAATGCTTGGTCCATTTTCAGGCAAACATATTGAGCGAATTCTTCTCTCATCTCATTTCCAATAAATAGTCAGAGCAAGTATTAATCAGGATTTTACATGTACAGTTAGAAAGGATTTTATGCTCAGTATTATACTGGATTTTGGTGCAGAGAAATTGTTCATTCACAGAACAGTTTCAGTCTTCAAGTCAGATTTTACTGTTAGAATAAAGAGCTGTATAGATTTCAGTTGATTCACATCACTAATTAATTATCAGCACTTGTGCGTATGCACCGATATTTTCTGCAAAGGACTGTATTTGAGACAATGCCAAAAAAAAACCCCCCAAAACCTGTTTTGCCTTTTTGTCCCCCTCTAAGGATGAATTTGAGTAGGAAGCCGTAAGCAGTAAGTAAGCACATGATTTTTGGTCTTATAATGAGATAAACAGGGCTCAGTTTCATCAAAAAATTTAGGAAATTCAATACAGATCAAAAGAAGCTCTGTAACAATATAAAGCTGTGTAGCACGAGTAAAGCAGATCGCACACTGACTGTGGCAAAACAAAGTGTCATTGTTTTCTGATGTATACACTCTAGTGGCAGTTAAATATATTTTAAATTATAGAGTAAGCTGTGAATTTTATGTTAATTTGTATTCATTTCATTGGTGTGAATCCTCAAACCCTAATTTTTAGCATTTCTAGAAAATGAGTCTCTTATCTCCCACATAAATTGCTTTGTTTTTTTGTTTTTAGATCTTTTGGGACTCTTCTCAGCGATCACACTGATAAAAAAAATTGCCTGTCTATACAATGTGGGTGTGCTATTTTTAACTTTGTCTGGCTCTGGTTCCTTACAGTTGAAGTAAATCAATCATTTGTTGGGACTGGGCGCTGTAAAGAATGAGAAGGCTGTTTCCTGAGTCTCAGCATTTATTTGCACCTCTGCCACACTGACGGCGTATTGGCATGACCCTCTGTTGAGTCGTACTTCTCTCCTCTCAAATCAAACCTTCCAGTTCCAGAGCTTTGTTGTGTTCTCAAATCTCATTAGTAGTGTTTTCTGGTCCAGAGATTTTCAGAACAGAATCCAGAGTTTATCTGGTGGTGGGGAAAGACTTTTATTGTCATCAGCAGAGCAGAAAAGGCACCTCCGTGATACCACAAACCTAATTGTTTTGGTGTTCTAATAAAAAGACTTCACTGAACCAGGGGCTTTCTCCTGAAGTTAATTACTTCTCACATCAGGTTCGTTCTTTTTAATAAAATAAAGCAATGACCCTAAGAAGAAGCCAATTGTTTGACAATGTTATAAAGAATACATTAAGGAATTTGGATGCCCCCAAAATTTGTCATTCTTTTTATCTGTATTCTTTCAGTAGTATTCCTCCCATCAACCAATTATTGCTGGTGTGGATATTGTTAAGAACATGTCACCCACACTTGGATTCAAATTCTGGCCAAGCCACTTACTGTGCAGGTACTTTGTATAAGTTTCTGATTTCCAAAGCACAGTTTTCTCATTTATCCACTGGGAGTTATGATACCTATCTCATTAAAGTTGTAGTTAAGATTAAATGAGATAATGTACACAACATGCTTTTATAGTGTCTGCCTAATATCAAACAGATGTTCCATAAAAAGATTTTATGACTGTTTCTAAGCACTCATTGTTACCAAACTGTTGGTACTTCCATAAACAACTAATCTTTCTTGGAATAACATTTTTTCCCCATTTATTTATACTTTCACATGTTCAATATTGGGATAGAAAGAATAATAACACAGAGCCCCTGTTCTAAAGGAGCTCAGGAGACGGACAATTCTACCTTTCCTTTTACTGCCTTCACTTGTTTACATATAATATGTGCATTTTTATGGCATTTGTAGCCCTTACAAACTCTGCTGGGAAAGAATATAAGTACATTACCCATAAGAATTCCATTTCTTGCTGTGATATTTATTCATCAAGTTTCTTCTATAAATGACCTTCTATAAGGTTTGGAACCTTACAAATCTTAAATATTCTATTCAATGTCATACATGCTGAAACATATAGTCGCCACTCTAAAGCAATAGGGAGGGAAAGAATTAGAAGAATATACAAATGTATAGAGTGAGTTGATGGCATTATTTCAATGAAGAGGAAAAAAAAAGCACAATTAGTTATACCAAAATAATCAGTAAGAACCTCACATGAATTTTGGCCAGTTACAAAGTCACCTAGATAATTAGGTATAAAGATTGTGACTTTTCCCATATTGCTTAGTTGTATCAGGGGGATCTCTGGTGGAAACTCGTGGTATGTTGATTTGATTCCATAAACATTTATTGATTGTCTCTTCTGTGCCAGCCACTGGCTCAGCTCTGGACATATATAAGGTGAATAAGGCAAAGACCCTGTTCTTCAAGGAATTTATAATCCAAAATCCAGTGGTAATTCACCAGATAAATTTATAGTTGAGAATTCACTTCCAGCCTATTCTCACTGCTCAGATGGCAAAGTTTTCACATTTGAAATGTGAATATTCTCATGAGTATTGTTTTAGTCTGTTTAGGCTACTCTAACAAATTACTATGGACTGGGTAGCTTATAAACAACAGAAATTTATTTTTGATAGTTCTGGTAAGTCCAAGATCTAGGCACTTGTGGTGTATGACGGGGGCTCGCTTCCTCATAGATGGTGTCTTCTAGCTGTGTCCTCACATGGTGGAAGGGGCAAACAACTTTCAGAGAAACACATACATGTGGTATGTTTTATATACATGTAAAATTCATGTGAATGTGGGAAGAGAGATAAGTAAAGAAATGGCCTTCTCTTCCAATGGAAAATTCCTAGGAAGATAACAGTTTTGATCATTTATATCATAAAGCCACAGTGTACCCTACCCCTTTTAGTGAAGTTTTATATAAGATGATTATTTTAAGTATCTGTTTCCAGCTGTCTCTCTATTAGAGTCCAGTTTTACCTAATTTATTCACTGACCAGAGTTCTGTGATGATACAGAATCCCTATAGTATTCTCTATATGTGTTCTATTATTGTATGTCTTTCAGTTTATAAGGGTGGCTTGGGGGCCTCCAGAAAATACAGACATGAGCAAGACTATCTCAGACCATGTCAGGCCAACATAAATGATGACTCACTACAAGTAACTTAATAGAGATGGTTATTAATGATTTCTATTTTTGTAGAGGAATATTGTTAATATCTGAGAGCTTTTTATACATCATTAGCAAATTTAATTTTTTAATAATAACCTTTGATATATTTTTCAATTTTAAGAAAACACATTAGAGTGGTATTCATCTACTCCTGAAAACTCAGCCTTTTTCACTCTGATTACATCTCTGTTACCAGAATTTTTGTAAATGTTTCTTTATTGATATTCTCTCAAGCTTGAGGGTGAAGTAAGAATTAATTCTTGATTTTTATACAAATGTTGAGGGACTTTAGGTGGGAGGTTTAAGGCTAACATTGTTGCTTTTCTGTTCAAGAATATACTACTGGAAGAAAGCCAAGAGCAATTTTTTTTAAAGCCTCAGGGATGTCTTACTGCCCTATAGTTGCTTGAAAGATGAATAAAATTCTTTGACAAACTATGTTATTTTAGGTAATGATTATGAATCATTAAGAAACCAAAGCTTCTGTTATAAACTAAAAACCGTTTAACCTTGGATTTTATAATGTTCTTACTCTTTAGCTTCTCCTGAGCACTGTAATTATTCTAGGTGGTTGTATAAATTGAATTTACAGTCTCTACTAATTAGACAAACCATTGCTATATTACCTAAAATCCTGAATCAGTTGTGTACTACTCTCTAAATATGGAAGTTTCAAATTTATTTTATCACATGGTCTGTGCTTGATTTATATCAGTATTGATTATTCATGGCTAATTTTATGTCCAAGGCCAAGAAGATACATTAGATTTATCCTGCGGGTTCATTTATCTTGACAAATCACTGCCCTACTCCTACACATTTTTACTCCTTAGGAAGAAAATTTTAACTAAGTACAGATTTAAAATTCATTTTCACATAGATGTTATTAGAAAATGTAGATACATTTGTTAGGTAATTCTACTCAGTTTAAGGTAAAAACTTACCAATTTTTGCTCTCTGTAGCAATTTATATTCCTAGCAGGGGTTTAGTTGATACACATCAATCTGTGAAACTCGAAGGGGAAAAATATTAATACCTTACTACCTGTAAATTACTTCAATGTCAAAAAAAAATAGCTGAAGCTTTTTATTCTCTCTTATTTTCCACACTCTTAATGGATTATACAAACTATCAATCTTATATTTAACTATGTTGTATTTGTGCATAGAAGATTGCTTTTAGATCCAGTTATTAAAAGAAATCATGATATAAGAGGAAATAAAAGATAATAGAGCAAGATAAGAGAAAGTACATGACTGCATTCAGATTTAATTCAGTAAACAATCTAAGTACTAAAAGACAAAAAAGAGTACAATTTATGGTTGTCATCAACCAATTTTTAATTTATTATTATATAATTGTGAAATAATTATTAATACTGAATTTACTGAGATTTCTTATTTGAGAGACATTTAAATACATTTCATTGTTTTTTCACATGTACTGTCTAATTTAATCTAGGCAGGCCTAGGTAAAAATAATCTTGAATCATATTCTGTAAGTAGTATAACAGAGGTGTGTTTAAAGCACTTTATATTTTTTCAGTTTTAAAAAGTTAACTAGTTAAAACCCTTCCTCCACTAACCTGAAATGCTGATTGTTTCTCATATAAAAATTTTCACAAGTTATGGGCCTACTTCTCTGTCTTCTACTTTCTTTTATTGATCGAGTTGTCTTTTTTGGAATCATTGTCCTGTTTTATTAATTTCTATATCTTTGTAGCATATGTTGATATCTGGTAGGGTATAATTTCAGACTTTGGCTATTTCTGAGCATTTACTCTTTCTATATGAATTTCGGAACTATCTCGTCAAGTTCCACGAAAACATTCTATTGGGCTCTTGATTAAGTTTATTTAATTTGTAGATTAAAATAGGATCATTGGCATGTTTATACTATTAACATTTCCCCTCCATGCATATGGTATACCTCCATTTATTCAAGTATTCTTGCATATCCTTCACTCAACAAATATTTTTTGAGCACATATTATTTTTATGGCCTTGTTCTGGGTGTTGGGGATATAACGTTGATTAAAATGCCCCTACTCTTAGGTAGAAGTTATATTTCTGTAGGGAAAGAGAGAAAATAAACAAATAAAAACAAGTATTTAATACGTTCCATTATGATAGAATAAAGTGTGGTATAAGATGAGAGAACAACATATGTGCATGTATGTGCACGTGTGTGTATATGTGTACACACATGTATCCTGTTTGGTTAGGGGACTTTTCTCTGATAAACTAATATTTGAGCAGACTTGAATCTGGGAAGGAAGTGAGCATTGTATCCTGAGAAAGAGCTGCTTTCCAGAGGGAACTCCAGATGCAAAACTGTGAGCTGGGAGACTACCTGACATGGTTAGAGTCACGAGAGAGAAGGAGAAACATTTTGTAGTTGTCCCCATAGAAAGATCTTGAATATTTCTTGTTAGGTTTATTCTAGGTATTTTACAGCCTTTGTTCTGACTATTTTATGTTCCTCTATAAATTACCTGTCCAATTTATTATTGCTGGTGTATAGAATGACTAACTCTTGTAGGTCGATTTTATATCCTGTCACATTATTGAACTTAGTGCCACTATTTTAACAGTTGATTCCATTTTGTTTTCTGACAATCCTGCCTAGTGACTGTTTGTCTCCTCCATCCTAGACTCTCTGTTTTATTTCTTTTTTCCTTGTCTTATTACATTTCTAGGATACCCAGTAAAATATGTAGTAGTAGCTATGAAAATCTTTTATCTTTTCTCTAATTTTAATGAAATGCTTCTAATTTCACAATAAACATGAAATGTTCGAAATAGAAATGTTTGCTATTTCTTTAATAAAATGGGAAATTTTCCTTCTATTTATAATTTTAAAGAGATTTAAGTAAAAATATTCTAGTATCTATGAAGAAGCTTGTGTGCACGGGCATGTGTGTGTTACGCTAATGTAATGAATCACATTGATATTTACCTTGAACTATTCTTCAATTCTTGGTCAAACATTGATTCGAAAAATACTGTGTCTGTAGGTATAGGTATTGTTCTAGGCAGTTCAGTTACATCAGTGAACAAAACATCCCCAAATGCATGATTTCATGGAACTTACATTCTAATGATGGAAGGAAAAAATAAACAGTAAATCTAATAAGTGAGATAATTGTATTTTCAATTAGGAGAGAAGTACAATGGCAAACAGAAGGAACAGAGCAGGTGAAGGCAATCAGGTGTGGTGGAGGGGTTTCTACTCTGAGTTAAATGGGCTGACATTGCATATTTCTGAGCAGAGGCATGGTGGGACCTGCCTGTGTCTCTGCGGAGGCTCACTCTGGCTGAACAGACTGTGTGGGGGGATGGATGAGCAAGGAAAGCAAGGGAGACTTGTGAAGAGTCATTATAGGAATGCAGGAGGAGGTGATGGAGACAGACCTGGTGGATGGCCATGAGGGTGAAGAACGTCTATTTCCATTTTGCAGTAGAGCTAACTGGATTTTTCTGACCAATTGCCTATAGGGTATGAGAGGAAGAGAGAAGAAGCTTGAGGTTTTTGGCCTGAGCAACCTGATCATGCTATTTCTTTCTTTTAATAAAGAACTATATTTGATTTGCTAATAATTTATTTAGGGCTTTTGCAATGATACTTATAACTAAAATTGTGTGAGAATTTTCTGTTCTTCCATTAGCCTTGTCTGGTTACGTAGGATAGCTTTTTGTATGTTTGGGAGCAAGTTGGATAAAATTAGTTTTTTCTTACTTAAAAATTTAGTTAAGCTTGGTGAAAAGAGTTATTTGGACCTGCACCTCTTTTTAGGTAGTGGGTGGATGTGTCAAGGGTCCCTAAGACCATCCCTCCAAGTTTGGTGATTTGCTAGGACTCACAGGACTCAGGATATAATTGTACTCATAGTTAAGATTTATTACCACCAAAAAATACAAAACAAAATCAACAAAGGGAAAGGTGCTTATGTCAAAGTCTGGAGGAAACCAGGCACAAGCTACCAAAAGTCCTCTCACAGTGAAGTCACACAGGACACGCTTAATTCCTCCAGCAACAGTAGAACACGTGTGAAGTGTTGTCTACCAGGGAAGCTCCAGTCTGTTCCTGTGGCCGTTTGGAGCTTTATTTTCCTTCTTTGGTTAGGTGCAGTCTCCTATCTCGCAGTGATTTCTAATATTAATAGTTTTCCCAAATCTGAGGTTTGCTGAGGGATCCTCCTTTAGGTTTTAACAAACCATTTTGTAATTTGGGATGGGAAGAAGAGATCATAGCATGTTCTAAAACCCCTGTCTTGACCGTTTGTGTGTTATCAAGTAGATGTGTGAACAAAAGGCAAGTGTGTGAACTGGAGGCAGGCAGGTGTTTGGAAGTCAGACTTACCTGTCTTACCTGTGCTTGTCTCTGCTCCCCTGACTACTAATTAAGTAGTAGACTTCCTCGAGCATCAGATTCCTAACCTGTAAAATGGAGATCTTTGCAGTCTTGTGGAGATGAAATGAGTTAAAGAATGACAGACAGCCTGGTATTTACTACTTATTGATGCTTAACAAATAGTGTTATTTTTCTCATCTTAGATCAAATAAAATGAAGTATGATACTGTCTACAAACTGAATTGTAAACATATGGAATACATTACCCCCAAGAGTTTGTTTAGTCTATAATTATGTTTGAATATAGTTTACATAAGGTTTTTGGTGGTAGATTCATAATGAAGTATAGAGGAGACCCCTGGGATGTCTGGGACTACATCCCTAATATTTTGGTGACAGCATTGTGATAGAAGATGTCCTTCACCTTACCCAGTGCCCTCATCTGAACCTAACAGCAGGAGAGCATTGACTGTTAGTTGATCCCCTAAGTTCTTTATTACGTTATGCTGGGCAGGGGCCAGTGCCAATTCCAGATGCTACTTTGGTTTGCACTTGCCTCCTGCCACCTGCCACTCCAACCAGACACCCCATGCTTGAGAACCACTTTCTGCTTTACATGAATGGGCAGGGAATGACAAAAAGGTGTGACTTAGTATTGAGACCCTGCTTGCTTTTAGTTTCCAATACTTGTTACTGAGACTCCTTGTCTAGGTAATTGCCGCTCAGTTTCCAGGCCCTGCAGGCTTTCCTGGATTGAAATACTTAGTTTCCTGTCCTGGATCCTGATCTCCCTGGATTTCAGGCCTCTTTTGTATACTAACCTTGGCAGTTGCCCTTTCCTTTAAGACTTGCATGGAGTTGTCAATGAGGCCATCACGTGGGAGAGAATAAAAATGCACAGTAAGCTAGGAAACCATCAGTGTGGCCCTGCGAAGACAAATCATGGCAGGCTTATTTCATTTTCTTCTCTGATAGAGTGACAGGCCTCATAAACAAGGGAGAGTAATGGACAAGATCCATCTTGCTTCCCTGTAATCACTCCTCAAACACTCAAGGTATGACTGGGCCATATTTTACATTTCCACAGAGATGAGAAACACAAGATCATTGTCACAGGGCCTGATTAATCTGTCTAGTTTCCCTGAGATTACACATCCAAGCCAACTCACTGGATAAGTTGTGCTAACAAAAATCAGGGTAGCAAAATTAAAGAGTTACAGAGAGAAGACTTGTCTATCTGGAAAGAGCATGAGAGATATCCTACATGTGGCAAACTATAGTAAGAATTCAGGAAGGGGCTGGGATTGTAACGTTAAGAAAAATTATTAGGGCTTGAAGATGCAAACTGTATCTTAATAAAGAATCCAGAAAGAATTGAGATGGTGCTGTAAGTTGTTGAGTGTTGGACAAAATTTTTATTTTGTTTTCAAGACATCTTAGGCAGGGTACTTGAGAATGCTTTGAAGGGGTTGAATTCTTATTCCCTCTTAAATCCAGTAAAATGTTTTTACAAATATATATCTTTCTTGTTTATGGGGAAAATGGAATGAGAAAGAATATAGATGTTACCATATAATGAGATATGAAAAAAATGTTGTTATTAAAAAAACACCTCTTATATTTTGTATTTTATTGATGGCAGATAAGTGAAATAACTCTTATGTATGAATAGTAGGCTGTTCATTTAATCTCTATGAATTTAACAATTTCAATTGGAAAGCAAAGAAGGGAAAGCCCATCTACGTTCTGTTTGTTGTTCAGCAGAGAGATGAATGGGTTTTATATTTTCAGTATCCAACTCGTTTTTTTAAAAGGGAAGATGGATTCTCATTCTTAATGGAAACTGTGAACAGTGTTGATCCAAGTGAAATATAGATTTGTGTAAAAGACAAGAAAAGTCTTTTGTTCCAGAATGAGCTTCAGTGTTTCCTTTACATCTCAGCTCAATCACTATTTCATTGGTGAAACTTCCTCTGTACCTCCCAGACAAGGTCATCTCAGTCTCTTTTAAATGCTCACAGCACCAAGTGTGAGTGTCTATGTGTGCTGACACACGCTGGCATGCATATGTCATGTTTGTGACTCTTATGTAATCTGTCCCTCTAGATAGACCGTAAGTTCCACTGGACATAGGGAATGTGCAAGTTTTGACTCACCATTTTCTAACCAAAGCCTAGCATGATGTCTAACCCCTATTATATATTCAATAATGGATGAACTAATGAAGATTAAATGTAGTCTAGATATTAAAATACTGAAAAACACCCCATGAGGTTGAATAAAATTGTCATTGCTTATGAAAGGAGTTTTTTCTTGGAAATTTTATATTAGGTGTGATACCTTTTTGAGGAAGGGAGGTAACTTTCCGGAACTATGGGCAAGGCAGAATGGTGGGTGGGAGGCAGCTCTGCCACGTTCTGGGTGGATGGTAGATGGGTGCGAAGTGGGCCTGGTTCCAGCCTCAGTCTTGGCCCAGTTTCCACAACTGTTACTGAACATGTTTCTCTTTTATCATGCCGTCGAAAGCCTATCTAAAAGCTCTCCATGGGTCCTTTTGATACAACAAGTGAAAGTGATCAAATCCCTGAGAACTAGACATTGTTGGCTCGGCCTGGAAGGCTGGCTTCATTAGCACTCCTTCCTTCCCCTCCACTGACAACTGGTTCACTGAGCAGGAAGTTGGGATTCATTTAGTGGAGAGCAGGGAAGGTGACAGGGATTTTCACAGCACTTGAGAACACATTTAGCAGAGTAATTCTCTAATCTTTGAAGACTTCATGATTTCTTCTTTCTTGGGAAAGTCCAACACTCTTACCTAACATCTGTCATCTTTTTTTTTTCCTCCAAGTGAAGGAGAATGGTAGAAAGGAGATCTTTTCAAGAAAGGGAAAAATAAGATGGAAAGAATCCAAACCTTCCTCTTATAGTCACTATGGAATTAAATCTGAATGATGCTGGTTTTCATGGCAAACATGAATAATTCTCACCTTCTACATACAGCCTTCTTCTCTATGCCTCATTATTTCACATATTCATTAATAATTTTTGGTTTAGGGTTGTTATGCAAATGTTACCAGGTGTTTTCCTTTTCATTTGAGGCTAAAACAAAACAAAGGAGATTTAATTGTATTCCAAAGTATCTGGTGAACCGGTGAGGCTTTGAGATTTGAAAATAAAATAAGAAGAGAAGTTGTGGCTACTAGACTGCATTTGAAAGGAGATAGATTTTCTTTTCTTAGCCTAGTTTGGGTACAATTCCATCTGAATCTGGAACAATTGGATAGATGACTTTTCAAGGACTTTCAGCTCTTTGATTCTGTGAATCGTGCTAAAGAAATAAACTGATACTCAGAAATGCCTCTAGATCTATAATGGGGTATATTTTGAATTTTATAAATGTCCTTTATTTTGTAATCTGTGAAGTTTGTTCCATTTGCTTCTCAACTTCTTTTTGTCTAAAACCCAAAGCTTGAACAGGTGAGCCAATTATTAGTGTTGGTGGTAGGGTTTAGGGAAGTCAGACATAAATTTGAGATGTAAGGCCTCCATTTGGCTTGTGGTGGGGGAAAATGAACTGAGAAGTATACCCAAGTTGGAATTCAGCCCTTTTTATTTTATCAAAGTGCAGCCTTTTGGTCATATTTAGCAGCCACTTAAGTCTCAGCATATGATCTGTGAAAAATAGTAAAAATGATAAACATGTCTAGAAGAAAATGTTTTTTATAGTTTTGATGAGGGTTTATTTTCTGTGAAGTATGTGTGTGTGTGTGTGTGTGTGTGTGTGTATGTGTGTTGGGTATTGGTGGTGGGTGACCCAAGACAGCTTCTCCACATCATTGGGAGAGGAGTGGTTTATGAATGAGAAAGCCATTGAGGACCCTGGGGAAGTGGATGGGGCCATGTGTGTGAGGGATCTTGCTGAAGATGAATCTTTTTGGTTAGATGGGAAAAAATCAAGCATAACACGCCCTCTGGTGTAATTAATGAGGCTGACCCTAACAAGGTTCATCTGCTTTTATTTTTGTCATAATAACATGGCTGAATTCAGTGTGGAGACCATTCACTTGTGTAACACAATAGATTTATGCCAGTGAAGGAAAAATAGGTATAGTGATTAAGAGGAAATAGACTGATACTTTAATTCTCAATGCATAAACAGTTTACTTAGGATAAAATTATTTATATGTCAGTGTGGAAACACTTTTTGACTTACTTGCATTCTTACTGAAGATGATGTGAGTTTTTGAGTGGGTTGCATTTGTGACAAATTCATCAGGAGTATTTTTGGAATATTTTTATAGGAAGGCCATAATTTCTGACATATTAGAAAATCACACTCTTAATTGTGCCATAGATGTTTCAATTCCTTAAGAAACTGATATAAGAATGATGTTCTTCATTTAAGGAAATAGCCTATGATCACCTCATAATCAATATTTTCTGAAAAATAAATGATTTACAGTATAATAAAATTATTTACATATAACATTAGATCAACTTTTTAGCATTAAAACTATAATGGCATCAATAATTGTACATTCTGTATAACTTTGATGGCCCCCAAAATGGAGCCATTCATCTGTATCCACTCACTGTGTCTCCCTTTACCTATGTCCTTGGGCCATATGAATGATGCAGTCTAGCTTCATCTTTGTCATTGCAGAACAGTCTTTTTGCTTATTCATCATTGAACCCCTGGCACATTCCCTGCTACTTCTAGATTACATTTTCTGCATTCCCAGTGACTGTCATCATCCTACATGGGGCTAATAGGGTGCTAGAACTGAAGAGAACCTTATGTGTTGTTTGTCCAAACAGTTTTATAACCAAAGCCCAGAGATACAAAGTCATATGACTGGTGACACACAGACTCCTTCTTCTGTATTCACTTTAGATGTCCATCTTCTAGCTCTCCTCTTTCCCTCCAGTCTGAGAAGAACAGCATTCCTTTCTTATTTCCATACGGACAGGCTCTATGTTGAGTCCCATTCCTTCCTTCTCCTGAAGGGACTTAATTTCATAATGAACACTTGACACATTTTCACTCTGAGGAGATTTTTAGCCAAGTGGAAACCAGGAATGGACTGAGATTGGGTAGTACAGGGGTGTGTAGGGGGTCGTGGGGTGGTGGTTTGAGGAATCCATCTTTTGTGGAGTGAAGAGGAAGAAGGCAGGCCTATGTTTTCATTTGGCAAATGTAGGTTGAAAGACTATTATATTCTGCTCCTACACACGATTATTTTTTATGCCCTAATAATGGACTTGACACTGTTTTTAATTTTCATATTTTTTCATAATTTATGAAAATTACATAATTTTCATAAATTTATTCATAATAGTCTTATGAAAAAAGTATTATTATCCATATTTTTTTTAGATGAGAAAACTGAAGCAAAGAAAAATTAAGTGATTTGTCTAAAGTCCTAAAGCTAACTGGTGGTAGAGACAGAAGATAGGTCAGATTTTTCTGACTACAAAATTGGGCTCTTAAAAAATAAACTATACTGCCTGTATCAACCTATGCTGGTATTAGAATGCCGATTAAGAAGTCATAGTGTCCAAGAGTGTCTAGCAGGGAGATAAATATGCAAGTAAAAACAGTATTATGTATTTTGATAAAGGCAGGAATTAGAAGTTTTTTTGTTTGTTAAAATTGTTCATGTGTAGGATATATGCAGAGTGTTTCTCAAATATATGCATAATATCAAAGCAGTAAAATGTATTTACCATCCAGCTTGAAGGAAAAAGCCCAACTCTTCCAATGCTTTCGATGTCACTGTGGCTCCTTTGCAATACAATACCCTTCTGTCTACCTTAGGGTAGACCACCATTATGACTTTGTTTCCATACCAAGGAATGTGTCTGCTAACAATGTATTGTGTACCTTTGCCCGTTTTGCACTTTGTGTGATTGGATTTTTACACAGTACACATTCTTCTGTGATTTACTTATTTGGCTCAACATTATGTCTTTTACATGCATCCATGCTGATCTGTGAGGCTGTGGTTCATTATTTTCCTCTACTGCCGAATAGTGTTCCATTATGTGACTGCTGCAATTCTTTTTATATCAGTCTAATGTGTTGTGCATATTTATGATTATCTCTAGTTTTATTTTTCATGCAATGCTTCTATAAACATTTCAACACTTATCTGTTGGTGCATATGTGCAAGAGATGTGTATATACCTAGGAGTGGAATTGCCATGGTACAGCTCTGCACTTGGTCAACTTCACAAGAGTGTGTGAAATTTTCTTCCGTGGTTGTTCCACAAGCAGTAAATGTGAGGTCCCAATCCACACGTAACCGTCAGATGGATCGGAAATTCCATCCTTGTGTTTTCAGGTTACATTTCTCTGATCACTAAAAAGAATTTTGAAAAGATGATAATCATTTCTTATGTATCTTGCCCTGTAAAACTCCTTTGCAAGTCTCTTACTCATATTTATTGGGTTGTTTGTCTTTTTAATTGATCCATAAGAGTTCTTTCTGTATTCTGGATATATCCTTCCTTGGTTATATGTGAAGCAAATATCTTCTCCCTGTGTGTTACGTATCTTTTCATTATCTTGTGGGAACTTTTTTTTTTCAAAGAACCAACTTTTGGTTTTGTTGACCTTCTCCATCATCTCTTTGTTTTCTTCTTCATTAGTTTTTGCTCTTATCTTGCCTATTTTCCTTATTAAATTTCTTTTCTTTTCTTTTTTTTTTTTTTAAAGACTTCTTCATTTGGTTGTAGAACTCAGTTATTTTCAAAACCTTCTATTTCTGTATTGTAAATGTCCGATGCTTACTCTAACTTAGCTTTATCACAAAATTTTAATGTGTGGGTACTATAGTTCATCATGTTTTATTAGATACAGCTTTGTTTTATATAACACTCGGAAAGAAAAAAATGCAATTGTACATAATGGCTTCTTATCATTTCTAGTTTTTCTTTTGTACTTATTGAAAGATTTTTAAGACTTTTAAAATATACAATTTTGCCTATATTGCTTTTGTGCATATCTAGGAAAGAATATATAAACATAAACTGATTAAGATATTTATTAAACTTCCTCATATACAAATTCCAACTCTTCTGAATTTCTCAACATTATATCATCCTCTGTACCATCAAGGACATTTCCAAAAGAGTGCTTTACTGTTTTCCCTGGGATTTTCTTCCAAATTGCTGACAATTATTCTGTGAATTTTGATGCTGGTTACTTTCTTGATCTTACCAGAAATTTGTTACTGGACCATTTTTGATCAACGAACAGGATTTATATTTCTTCCTCAGATAGTCCTAAATGTTGTACACACAGAAACATGGAGGATGCAATTTTCTTGTCAAGCCTCTGGGACTAACAATTGCTTATGTGCAGGTAATGGCAATTATGTCATCTAGTCAACAATAATTGAAAGTCACTGTTGATTACGAGATACATTTTGATTTCAGAGATATTAAAATGTGAAAAATGTGTGCCTTAGATTAGATATAAGGTAGTGTTTAGTTCCAAGTATTTTTTACTTTTTAATTTTTTTTACTGTATTTTTGGGATACAAAGTGATGTTTTGATATACATTGTGAAATGATTAATTCAAGCTAATTAACATATCTGTCACCACATACTTATCTTTTTTGTGGTGAGAACATTTACAATCTATTGTCTTGGCAATTTTCAAGTGTACAGTACATTATTATTTTTTAATTTTTATTTTGATATCTTTCTTCTTTGACCCATCCATAGGTTTTGAAAAGCTTATGTTAACTTTTCCAAGTGCATGAGTTTTTTATTTATTTTACTTTTGCTATTGATTTCTAACTTAATTGTGTTTTTAGTCAGAAAATATGTTCTGTATTATGCCAGTGTTTTTGAAATTTGTTAAGACTTGCTTCATGGCCATGATGTGGTCAGTTTTTGTTAATATTTCTGTATGCCTCAGAAGAATGAAATTCTCCAGTTTTTGTGGCTTGTGAATTGTGCTGTTCTATATCTTTAGTGCTTTTTGGTAAATCTATTTGGTAAACCCATTTTTAAAAGAAGTGTGTTAAAATCTCCAATTACTTTTGTTAAGTTTTCATAGTTTCCTTGCAGTTTATGCTTTATATATTTGAAACTATGTTACAAGGTGCATACTAGTTTCAAATTATGTCTTCCTGATGAATTTTAAATTTTGATCAATTTGTAGTTACTCTACATATAACTATTATGCAGCTAATTTCTTTTATGTATCCATTATATCTTTAACAATAATTTATTATATATCAATAATTTTGTATTATTTTATCTCTATCAATATTTGCATTTGTGTCTAGCAATGGTTTATAGATGAAGGATTATTTTGTGTGTTATTAATGCCAGATTTATTTTCCTTAGTATTTGTCTGCATATCATTTTTAGCCATTAACTTTCAAACTTTCAGTGTTTTTACTCTTTTTTGAATCTCTTGTAAACAGTACATAGTTGTATATTTTTTAAAAAAAATTACTTTGACAATCTTTGTTTTAACCAAAGGTTTTTGTTCATTTACATTAGTTTTAATGGCAAATGTATTTAAATTCGTATTTATAATCTTATTTTGTGCTTTCAATTTCTAATTTTTCAGTTTCTTTTTCTTCTTTTGTTTTCCTCTAGTTTGAGTTTTTTTCCCCTGTACTATTTTGGGATTTATAATCTACATGTCTATTCTTTTAGTGATTTCTCTAGATATCTTAATATGTATTCTTAACACAGTCTATTGTTAATGAGTATCTTTACCTTCTTCCAGTGCAAGACAAGGGCTTTAAAAGAAAATCCACTCATTTCCTTCTGAACTTTTATGCCAATGTTCTCTTCTATTCTTGTAGTTCTTTCTATTTTGTTTTCAACCCCAGAAATTGGACATTATTGTAACTATCATATACACCATAGTGACTATCTTCTAAAATGTAATCCTAGAATTTAGCTTTTTATTATATATCACATATTTTTTAGCCTGAGTCTCTAACATATTCTAAGATCCTTAAGACCAAGTATCTAGTCTTATTTATTTTTCATTATTCCCCAGGGCCCAGGACAATGCCATATACTTAGCAGGTGCTTAATAAATACTTTTGGCTCATTGACTCAACATCCAATTATACTCACGAGTTTCCATTAAATGAGAAATTTTAACATCCAAATTAAGATATTTAGAGATTTTTTTCTGCTGTGGTTAGTATTGGTTTGCCATGCTCCATTTCCATGGGACTGATTCAACTGGAAGTTTCAATTGCCAGGCCAAGTTGGTGTGGGAAGTGGTGGGTGAAAAGAGAGATAAAGAGAAACAGTGGGGAACACAAAAATACTGCTGTATTTTTTGACTACGTGAAAAAGAGTAAAACTAAAGTAGTTTTTCCATTTGCTGCTTTTTTACCTAACTATATATTTTTTTCCTTTTTGACTTATTTACTTTATTTGTTCTCATGATATACCTGTGCTGTAGAAGAGGCAGTGATACCTTTTATTCTTTGGTCCTGTTCTGGGTCAGACAAGGCCGTAGTAGATCTAAGATAAGATTCACATCTCTTTTCTTTTTATCCATGCTGTTCTTTTCCATATTCCAGCATCTGCCAGATAAAACGCCTCTTTCTTCAGTATGTGTTGTACACCCTTGTTAATTTTTCAGTCTTTTCCACTTGGTTCATCTGGAAAAAACATTTCTTTCCTACTAATAAAAACACTTTCTTGCCTTACAATATCTGATTCAAGAATAGCTTTAAAAACCCCTGAATTTCACTTAAGGTAATGTAATAAAGCACTCTGGATCAGATATCGGTAACTCATGATTTATAATCTATGGCTCAAAGTCATGCTAATAAGGGGTCATGACTATTCATTTCTGACTGCTTGCTCAAAAGACTCATGCATTGTCTTTGGCTGTTTTCACTTTGCTTGTGATCTCAGTAAAGCATAAGCAAAATTTGAAACACTGGCTGTTAATGGTGAAGAGAGAGCCATCGCCATAAAGCAATTTGGTGAGCACCGTTTGTCAGTTCTAACCCCACTGCTCACAGTGACCATTTGTTACCTTACCTACTTGCTAAAGAGTAACTGAAAGTTTTTATCTTTCAATAATTGTTTTCCTTTATAGAGAGACAGAGTGTTTGTTATGTATATTCCTCATGTGTGACTGTGTGATATTATTTATACAGATGCTCCTCAACTTACCATGAGGTTACATCCTGATAAACCCATCATGGGTGAAAAATATCTTAAGTTGAAATGCATTTAATGCTGGTAACACAGCACTGTACGTATACAATCTTTGACAATTTTTAAATCTTCCATTAAGATTATTTATTATGTTAAGTTACATATAGTTGCTGCGATCCAAAAGGTTCAACAGAGAGCTTCCTACGACTTCATGAAGATCTTTGTTTCTGCACATCTTTACATTCTGATCAGAATACCTGAAAGGAAAAAGGAATTCACTTCATATTCTGTATGTCAGTTAGCAGTTTATCACATGAGTTCTGTTGATGGATGAACAACATGTGCTACATTGATCATTATATTGAACTTTGAATCTATCTCAGAAAGAATTTTGGAAACATATGGACCAATCTACTTTCCTTTTCCTTTAAGGGTACTCCCGGTGATAAGAGGAAGGTGAAAGGGAGGCGCCCTCACAGTTTCAGATATTCATTAGCAACGTGAAATGAAGAATTGAAGCAGCTATACCAAGTCGGCCTCCATCTTTCACTCTCTCCCCATCCCCAAAGCAATTTTATTTCAGTAATCTGCTATTTGCTGACAAAAGCAAAGTGAAATGTTTCCTGGTATTAAGACAGAGGACCTCATCAGTCCAGCAGAAGGTAAATCTGGTTGATTCACAGGTGTTGCTGTAGGTGGTCTATTAACATTTCAGAAGCAGAGAAGGATTTTCTTGGGGCTGTTGATGACTATTACTTCTGCCCTTCTCCTAGACTAAGAATACCGCCATCAGGGAAAGCAATATTCTTCAGACTGCTGCAGAGATTCTCTGTTTCAGGGCATACTTACTGCTGGGTTGGAGACAGTAGAGATTTCCATCATTCTTGCCTACTGGAAAAACTTACGATGTGAAAGCAATTTCTTCCTTCTAGACCTCCATCCTTGGTTATTATTTTCCCTACTACAAGAATAACTTACTAAAGTATTATAAAGCTATCCATGTAACAAAAACGTTTATACCCTCTTAATATTTTGAAATAAAAAAATTAAAAAAAGAATAACTTAAATCTTTCCTAATGGAAATAGGGTTATATTTGCTGCAGAAGTTCATAGAAGGCAGAGTTCAAGGTAGGCTATCCATACATGCTAAACAGAGGTGTTCCTAAGTAATGCTGATGAACCTTTATAGCATATCTCTTTGGACTCTAAATTCTTTCGCTAGATGTTTATGACAAGAAGGTGTAAGTATTCTGGTTGTTTTGACTTTCAGTGTCTCCTTGTCATATTTCTGTACTAACAAGACTGTGACTAGAGATGCTACATGTGGTGCATTTTGATTTGTTCTTTACCCATACTGATGTAGGAAATGATTTACTGTATTAAAATCATGATGCTGGATGAATTACTGTTGAGTAATAGGTTTTTTCATCTGTATTGATAGCAGAAGGGTTAAATTTGCAGGGCCATATGTTATCAGAGTCTTTCTATAATTTCCTAGAAGTCTGCAGAAAATAAAATAACCAAGGATATTTATAGTAAAAATTAATATGCTAAAATATCTCAAATCTAGATGTAAGAACCCTCCCATCTCACATATCCAAAGCTTTAAGGATTATTAAGAGTTAATTGAGCACATGGGAATTATATGTTATTTGCAATTTTATTAACTGATCTAATACCAAAGAAAGGCTGAATGTCAAGTTTCCTTCATTATTAAGTTCAGTGTTATCAATTTAAGGTCTTTTGCTCTGTTTCTGAGTTATCATTAGAGTAGATTATAAGGTTGGTTATCTATAGATTCCCAGCTGTAGAAGAGAGGAATGTATTCATTCAGAGTTTTAAAATTTAAATTAAGAGGACTTATCTTTTGAAATATCTGAAAAGTTTATTGAGCTTTGGTGAGTTTAATTTCAGGGCATTTAATGAAAGTCAAAGGTGGATTCATTTAGTTAAGGCCATCAGATGGAGGCAGCTGTTCTGTGCAAAGAGTAAGTCAGAGTGGAGAATAACTTACAATTATCCATTGCTTCTAATTTAGCAAGTGGTCAGGCAAAAGCTGTGTAGAATTGGTTGAATATTAACACAGTGGAAATCGTTGGCAACCAACCTCAATTTACATGTGTCCTAGTGGGTACAGTTTGAATATTTAGTTTGAATATGCAGGTGAAAATAAAGATTTAATAATTTTTTGGAATAAGAAACTTGGATTAATTCAGTGGTGCTGCTACTGGAGACTGAGGAAACCTATATGAGATAGTTGAATACACACACACACACACACACACACACAGATTCTTGCAAACATACAAAAGGAAAATGAAAGGAAACACTTATATAGCTTGATTAATGGCAGTTTTTATTACCTACTAGTCTGAACTCTTCTCTTCTTACTCCCACACTTCCCAGGATATAGGTGGGTAGATCTCTCTTCTTTAATACTTAGATTCTATGTGCATGTGTGTATGTGTTGTGGTGTGTGTGTATGTGTTCTGAATATAGGATAACTCAGAGATATTGTGGGTTTAGTTCTAGGCCACTGCAACGAGGTGAATATTGCAATAAAGTCAGTTGCAATTTTTTTGGTTTCCCAGTGCAAATAAAAGTTATGTCTACCCTATACCATCATCTATTAAGTGTGCAATAGCATTATGTCTAAAAATCAATTTATATTAATTAAAAGCAGTTTATTGCTAAGAAATGCTAACAATCATCAAACCTTCAGTGAGTCATAATCTTTTTGCTGGTGGAGGGTCTTGCCTTGATGTTGATGGCTGCTGACTGATCAGAGTGGAGGTTGCTGGAGGTTGGGATATCTGTGATAATTTCTTAAAATAAGACAACAAGGAAGTTTGCTATTAATACATCGATTGACACTTCCTTTCATGAAAAAATTTCTCTATAGCATGCAGTACTATTTGAAGCATTTTACACACAGTAGAACTTCTATCAATATTGGAATCAATCCTCTAAAACCCTGCTGCTGCTTTATCAACTAATTTTATGTACTTTTCTAAATCCTTTGTTGTCATTTAAAAAATGTCACAGCATCTTCACCAGAAATAGATTCCATCTCAAGAAACCACTTTCTTTTCTCATCCATAAGAAGCAACTCCTCATCTGTTCAAGTTTTATCATGAGATTGCAGCGAGTCAGTCACATCTTCATGCTCCACTTTTAATTCTAGTTCTCTTGCTATTTCACATCTGCAGTTACTTCTTCCACTTAAGTCTTGAAGCCCTTGAAGTCCTCCATAAGTGATAGAATCAACTTCTTCCTGTTGATTCTGTTAATGTTGATATTTTCATTAACATTTCATTGATGTTAAACTGTTAATATTGATGTTTTCACCTCCTCCCATGGATCATGAATGTTCTGAATGGCATCTAGAATGGTAAATCATTTCCAGAAGGTTTTCAATTTACTTTGCACAGATCTATCAGAGGAATCACCATCTATGGTGGCTATAGCCTTACAAACTATATGTCTTAAATCATGAAACTTGAAAGTCAAAATTACTCTTTGATCCATGAGGTGCAGAATGGATATGGTATTAGCTGACATGAAAACAACACTAATTGATCAACACTTATGTGCACTTATGGAAGTAACATTCCTCAGGTATCAGGCAGGTGGAAAGGGGTCTGGGGGATGGGCATATTCACACCTAATGGGTGAGGTGTGCACTGTCTGGGGGATAGGCACGTGTGTAGCTCTGACTCGGGTGGTACAAAGGCAATATATGTAACCTAAACATTTGTACCCCTGTAATATTCTGAAATTTAAATATATATATATATATATGTTAAAAAAAAACAACATTCATTTCCTTGTACATCTCCATCAGAGCTTTTGGATGAGTAGGTATGTTGTCAATGAGCAGTAATATTTTGAAAGGAATCTTTTTTTCTGAGCAGTTGGTCTCAACAATAGGCTTAAGATATTCGATAAACCATACCGTAAACAGATGTGTTGTTATCCAGGCTTTATTGTTCCATTTGTAGTGTACAGGCAGAGTAGATTTAGCATAATTCTTAAGACCTTAGGATTTTCAGAGTGGTCAGTGAGTATTGGCTTCAACTTAAGTCACCAGTTGCATTAGCCCTTAACAAGAGAGTCAACCTGTCTTTTGAAGTTTTGAAACCAGGCATTGACATCTCTTCTCCTGCTATGAAAGTTCTAGATGCCATTGTCTTGCACTTGAAAACCTGTTGTTTAGTATAGACATCTTTATCTTATCTAGGTCTTCTGGATAACTTGCTTCAGCTTCTACCTCAGCACTTGCTATTTTACCGTGTGCTTCCAGGTTACAGAGACAGCTTCTTTCCTTAAACCTCATGAACCAACCTCTGTAGCTTCCTCACCTGCAGCTTTTTCTGCAGCTTCCTCACTTTTCTCAGCCTTCATGGAATGGGAGAGTTACGGCCTTGCTTTGGAGTTGCCTTTGGCTTTAATGGAATGTTGTGGCTGGCTTGATCTTTTATCCAGGACACCAAAACTTTCTCTGTGTCAGCAATAAAGTTGTTTCCCTTTCTTATCAGTCATGTCTTCTCTGCAGCAGCTCTTTTAATTTCTTTCAAGAACCTTTCATTTGCATTCACAACTTGGCTAATTGGTACAAGTTTTCTAGCTTTTGGCATATCTTGACTTTCAACATGCCTTCCTCACTAAGCTTAATCATTTCTAGCTTTTGATTTAAAATGAGACACATGCGACTCTTCCTTTCACTTGAACACTTAGAGACCATTGTAGGGTTATTAATTGGCCTAATTTCAATATTATTGTGTCTCAGGTTGTAGGGAGGTCTGAGGAGAGGGAGAGAAATGGGGAAATAGCTGGTTGGTGGAGCATTCAGAACTCACACAGCATTTATTGATTAAGTTTGCTCTTTTACATGGGCCCGATTTGTAGTGTACCAAAACAATTACAATAGTAACATCTAAGATCACTGATCACAGATCACTCATAAGAGATATAATAATACTGAAAAAGTTTAAAATATTGTGAGAATTACCAAAATGTGACACAGATACACAAAGACACATGCTGTTGGGAAAATGCCACCAATAGACTTTTTCAATGCAGGGTTGCCTCAAACCCTCAGTTTGAAAGATGTGCAATGTCTGCAAAGCACAATAAAGTGAAGTGCAATAAAACAAGGTATACTTATATAGGGTTATAGGATTAGGGCCATGATGTTGAGTTTCAAGTCTTGATGGCTTGTATTGATTTGATGACTGGTTGAATCAGGACATTTTTATAAACTTCAACTTCTGATTTTTCCACTTATTCTTCTAGTGCCTCTCTGAGCAAACTTCTTCAATATTTGTGGATAGCTAGCTTATTTCCTACGTAGTTATACATTTGATTGAAATATACCGGTACTGTGCAGGATAATTTATTACCACACAGAATTGTTATTGTGCAGAATATGGCACTTAATGAGCTAATTTTGTCTCACATCCAAAATATTGTAGAGACAGAAATAGTCTGAGTGTCAGAATCTGCCCTGGCCTCTAACCTTGTGGAGATTCAATCCTCTTAAGAATTAGAGAGGCAAAGCAATGGGAACTGGGCCAGCATCTAAACTCCAGCCCTCCCTGTCCGTTAATGTGCTCACTGGCTCCTTTCTGGATATGACACCCCTTTCCCCCCAGAATCTGGGGATCTGCCTCTTGCTTACTGGTTTCCCCTTGCTTCCTGTCCTGTGGCTTTGCCATTCTTCACATTCTGCACCCCTGCAATTGAGCTTCCCTTGGTGCAATCTCCACTTTTCCTAAGTTGGCCCCTATGCAATGCTTCGCTAGAGTGCAAGGTCCACCAGGGGAGGGTTTCCAACTGTTTTGTTCAGTGCTCTGCCCTCAGGGCCTAGAACAGTGCCTGGCTGGTGGCAGGCCCTCAATCCATAAATATTTGTTGAATGAAATCCTCTGACTTTTGTCTCTATTGTTTTCTTTTTCTCTAGCTCTCACTTTTGCATTTCCTTGAGTAGCCTTTGTTATTCGATTTCTAACTTGTATCACCTCATGGGTAGTGCAGTGCAGGAACTTCAGCCCAAATCTCCTTTCTCAGAGCTCACGCATATCCAGCCACTTCTGTCCCATGATGGTCCACTGCATGACACGATGCAAGAATGTTAATGTTATGTTATTACCTTTCGGAGTATGTTGCAGCCGGCACTTAAGGATCAATTTGTCCCCATATGACTTTGGCCTCTCCCAAATTATATATTTTTGTGACTAAGAAGTTCTTAGGTTTTATGTGAGAGCAATTTCAGGAAATGCTTAGATAAGTGGACTTAATTCTGTATATTCTATAATTGGGTTGGAGCCAGCGCCCTTTACTGTGGCATTAAAAATTATCTTTGGGGAGGGGGACACAGATCAAAATGGATTATGAAGTGGGTGACAGGAATTCTGCAATCTTAGGAAGTCTACAATTAATGACGATACTATTATTTTGGTCAAGGTATGCACAGAGCCTTGCTTCTTAATATCTAGTGGCACTATTCCTGACATTGAGAATTAATCTAATACAATTCTCTGAGGGGAACCTTAAAATTCTATAAGACTGAGTCTTATAGGAATATATATCAAATTATTTTCAAACTTAAAACCACGGAAATACAGAAATATAGTTCTTTCATCCGAAAGAAACCCTAAAAGATCATCTATTTCAGATGCTTGCCCACAGGCAGGTTAGGTATAATTTGAATTTCACATAAAGAATCCATCTGAGACGCAAATAGGTTGAAATGATTTTCCTTCCAAGGGTGACAGAGCAAAGCTTAATTTCAGCTGCTGAGTTATAGTCCAAAAGGGAATATGTGTTCTCATAGTTTCTGTTTAAATTTTCCTTTCATAGTTAGGTTTTATGACAACCTGCAACTTCATAAGCACATCATCTTATAGTATGTGCAGGACTTTCAGTCTTTGTAGTTTCAACTGATTGGAATTGCAGGATAAAATTAGTGTGTCCCTTTTCTTCAAGGCAGAAGACTTATGTTCTTGGTAAGACAAAGCACAAAAAATCTAATAAAATATGGGAGGCTCTAAAAGTCACTTGCAGGGCATCAGATGCTTGATTGGGGATTAGCATCTCAACATTTTTTATAGTTCTTAGGTAAGGTAAATTTTAAATACTATTCATATGTAAATATTCTGTTATTGGATTATATCATCTAACAAAATCTTAAGGAAAAGTATTAGTTCCCACCTTCAATTGTGTTATACTTTGCTTCGTTTATACAGAGATATAGCAATTTACACATTCAAAGTGCTTCATAAACTCAAAACACATGAGTTAGAATTAGTAAAAAGATTTATAAAATTTCAAAGATACCCGAGACAAAAATCATCTCATTTATCCTTCTTGTTTTAAGAGAGAGAGCTGGGCTAATAAGTGATGAGGCTATGTATTTCACAGCAATTGAAAAAAAAAAAACCTAGTAAAGCGCCAAAAGTTTCATGCTAGACTAGTCAATGGCAAAAATGACACTAGAACATTCTTATTCTGACCTCAAGGCCAACATTTTTATACGTTTTGAGGAAGTGAGTCCCCTTCTTTAAGTGTTAAATCTGTCATTCTCAGTATGATTTTATCTGACGTATGCAGCACTTTGGTTTAAATCGAGACTTTATTTCCACACTTCTTTTGTTAAATATACCCAAATGATTTTTAAAGTATCAAGAAGAGGCAGATTTTGTCTCGCTCTCTCCTTATACTTCTGGAAATGTTCATCATATATCCTCCAAATACATTAAACTGCATGAACCACCTAACTTTTGATCTTAAGTCTTGGGCAGTCTTCATTTGTTGTTATAGTCTGAAGCACTACCAGAATATCTAACTAATGCAGTTCTGCTCCTGCCTCCGTTAAGAACTGATTAGGCTTGTAGAATTTCCTACTATTGCTGGAAAGACTGTACAGGCTGAGAGGTATTATTCTCAAGTCTACCCGAGATCTAGGTTAACATGTGAAATTGATTAGACTTGCATTTTTTCAAATTTCTGCCATGCTAATAGTAAAATAAACAGCTCATTTAAATACGATAGCATAGTAACAGTTTAAGGAAAATTAGGAGTAAGGGGGCTAATTACATATTCTCCCTTAAAATGCCCTTTCTGCCATTGTCAGAGATACAGGATTAGGAAAACCAAACGTGGCATTTTATTTGGTATTTTTTAATGACTAGAAATATTTTAACACTCCTGAAAAGTACAACTTCTCTTATCACACTGATTACAAATTCTACTCATATCTAATATTCCGTTATTCAAGTACATCATCTAAAAATGTCTTAACTGTTCTGGTATTAGTTCCCCCTTAATTTTATTTTGTTTTACTTTGTGTATACAGAGATTTAGTAATTTACACATTCAAATTGCTTCATACACTCAAAACTATTCTCTACCATAGCAAAGTCTTTGGAAGGACGTGTGCATCCAACCCTGTGTATGTTAACACAATTCTCATGTTGACAGGAACCATATGTTCCCTTAAAAAAACGTGATTGATGAAATCAGTTTTGCGGACAAAGAACTCATGACCATTTTCTTTTAAGCTTCACATCAAGTTTGACAGCATGAAGAATTTCATGTAGCAAATGAGAACTATTTATGTAAAATTTTCAACTGGTATCACCGTCAGTGGGCCTCCAAACACAGACTTGCTCCACTCCTCAGTAAAGCCGTAGGAAACCTTGCTGTGCCAGAGTGTTGTGCAGGCAGCCATTAAAGAGAACATGTGGCTTGTTGTGTTCTTGAAAACATGCACTCCACAGGATTCTGTTTTCTGTTAGTTTTAAGCGTAGACCACATGGCACAATATAAAAATCGAAGCACAAATTTTTACATGCTGCAAGGTATTGCAGTTTTTGGTCAAACTGCTTCATGCTTGGCTGTTATCTTTGAGGTTGATGGGTTCCAGAGGAAGTCAGCTATGCAATTAGAGATGTTTTGGCACATCTGTACTAAAGTTGCAGCCTGAAGCTACTCAGAGAGTGATATTCTCGTGTGTGTGTGTGTGTGCATGTGTGTTTTCTTTGCAGGTGCTAAATTTTCAGGGAGAGAAGCGTTCAGCATGAGCAAACATGACTAATAATTGTGAGATGTTTATTTGCAAACAGACAAGTGTTGGCAGCACAGAATCCAAAGCAGAAATTATTGCATTAAAGAAGTGCTATGGGATTTGGGGCTATGAAGATTTTCCTTAAAGACCCAGGTCTTTCTTTTAACTTTTTTTTTTTTTAAATTTCAATGTTTTATTTATTTGTAAAGCAATTAACACTGTATAATAAACTATCTCTATCAAATTTTTATTTTAATTGTGCTTCTTCCATGTAGTACATGATGCTAAATAATGACTTTGAAACACAAAAGGATGCTTAGGAAATGATATTCAGCATCCCTTCAACAAAGCTCTCTTATACCCATAATCTTTGTAAGTTCTTTGTTATTTAATTGCCTGCCACCTCTACTGGAATCTAACTCCCAGGAGGCACAGGCCATGTCATTTAATCTTGTGTCCCCACTCTCTGACATGGTGCTTGACACTTAGTAGGTTTTTGGAAAGTATATAATGAATGAATTCTATTATTTTCATTATTTGTTCAATATGTTTTTGTACTTTAAATATTTAAAAATTTTGTCTTTGAATGTGGTATGTAGGATAATTCTCCATTAGCCGATCCTCACCTTGTCTGATCATGTAAATAGAAAACAAAAGAATGTTTTTAGCTATAATTCTTTAATGATGATTTGTAAGGCTGATCAATAGTGAAAACTGATCATCTTAGTTATTATGTATGTACTATGTTATGAGAATATGAGATATAATAATTTTAAGTAATATAATTATCATAGAATTAAGGAGAACTTTAGGTTTCATTTAGTCCAAAGGAAAGATAATTAAGGTTCAGAGAGGTGACAAGTCTTGTCTAGTACCATATTGGTAGATTTTAGTTTTTAATTGTGGTTGATTATATATTTTTTTAAAAATCTGGTGGTATTTCAAGAATCTTTTCCTGAGCATTAAGGTCAAGCATGGAAATATCATAATCACTACCATTATCCAATTCATTCTTCAAGAATTGGTCTTTACTTTCATTAATTAAAGTAGAATACATACTTTTTATAGATTCCTGGAATTTGAAATAATAGTTACTTGTATACTGACATGCATTAAAGTTATACAACTAATTCATAAATGATTATGTGCCTTTGTTTTCAATACTTTATTTAAAACATTTAGTTTGTGTCTAAATTCAGTTATTTCATGCCTGAAGTGATATAATTGTGTGTTACAGGATTCAAATGAAAATTTTCTAGATTTTGAGTTTGTACTAGTAAAAGCCTAGGTTTTTAATGTTTTCATCATTAATATTTCCACTTTACTAACTTATCATTTAGCCTCCTATTCCTTTGTGTTTGCATTTGTCTTTTTTAGAACAGCTTGCATATTTAGATATATCCCCTATATGCATACCTCAAAGCTGTAGTAATTTGAATTTCTTTTTTTATGTTTGTTTTTAGTAATTTTCATTTCTAAGTCAATTGTTTGGAATGCAGATCACAGACTGAGAGAAATCAGATTTTAAGTGTGGGCTATATATATACACTAAGTGCTATTAGTATCATATTATAGGTACATTATGTGTTAAATAGGATTTCGTGAGTCATTTTCAAATATTATTATAATTTCAATAAGAACAGTATTTTTAATTCTAACACAGAAGTTGAAGAAAACACCTCCTTTCTGTAGTACCGGAAGTTCTCTAAGTGGCAAAAAGGGCTATGGCTATCAGATTAGATATTTCTGGGACTAGAAACTTGTTATATCCCTGTGTCTGAATAAGAGAAAGCAACTGGCTATGATTCTGTATCCAGATATTGGGATGTAGATTTGAACAAATTGGGAGCAAATATATAAATTGGGAGCAAAGGATATTTGCCTCCATGGCTTAAGCATTCTTAACCCACCCTCCTCCATCTTTCATCTTTGCATTTTTTATGAGCCATTTATTATTATTATTGTTTTGGTATTATTATTGTTGTAATACATATCCATGGTGGAAAGAAGATTAGCAGAGTATAAAGTGAAAAGTTAAAGTCTCCGTCTGCCCTATCATTCTACTCCACGGAGGCAATAAGTGTTATTAATAAGTGTATATTCTAAAAGAAATTTTATGTATCTACAAGTATATATTTCATTTAGGCTATCTCACTTTTAATTTTTCTTTCTGTATAAGCCATTTATAAGTCCAGTATTAATGGACACTGGATTGTCAGTGTCCTGGTTTTAAAGTATCCTGGAATTTTGTTATTAATTTACATTCCATGAACAGGAGCAGCAGAGGTAGCGCTGTCCTGAACCTAGAAGTAGTCCCTAGGTAATCATAATCACTACCCATAGAGAAAAGACTTTTTTTTTTTTTCCAGGTGAAATCATCACATTTCCCGGGGTAAGGGACTAATTCATTTACTAGCTTTCCAAACAAGGCAGCTGAGTTTTCTTAGATACATCCTAGGTAATTGAATTCTCCTGAACTTGGAAATATATCAAATTTTTACTCAAAAAGTTGTCCTAATTGGATCAAAGAGTTAAATGGACAATAAGAATGTGGGAAAAGAGCCATAACTCAGAATTCAGGAAGGAAACACTTGCTGTTTCTCTCCCAGATTGATGAGTACAGCTCTACTGGAAGAGCGAGTACTAATTAACTCATTAAACAGTTCCCACTGTGATTCCTCAATGTGATTTTGGACTAGACTGATGTTTAGAGACTTAAAACCTAACTGTAGAAACTTATCATTGTAAGCTCTTGATAAAACTTTCAGAGATATTAGAAAAATTTCTTAGGTTATAAAGTAGAAAGGAAGCAATATAAAACTAAAGGCTCTTACTGAACAGAAGGTACTTAAAATTTTTTTTTTAGCTTAGTTCCCTGAATGCTAATTCAGATGACCAATATGAGTTAAAATTGCATGTTTTATTAATAAGAGCCTTGATTGTTTGTGAATTTGCATCTGTGTCCAATTCTGAAGAGTTATGCTGCTCTATTAAAATCCACCCAGAAAGCATGTTCAGCATGTATTCTAATGGTAAAACAAATTTAGTAAACTGCATTTAAAAAAGACGAGAAAATGAATATTCCATGCTCTGTTGTGAAGTGATTATTGTGTGAATCAGAATGGTGGCCCTGATTCTCCAGGGCACATATTATGCTGTAGATTTGAACCATGAGGGCACGTGTCCCTACTCCACAGTCTATTGTGTTAACAGCATTGTGAACACTGTCCAATTCTGCTTACTGAGTATGTAGTACATTGCTTATGAAAGTTGGCTAACGTCCCTTGGTTGTGCATGTCTTGGAATATAGAAATTACAGTATGCAGCTCAATATTAATTCTTTCCTTAGAGAGAATTATTATTTTCTTGAAAGAGATCTGTGGTCTTCCTCAGATGACCAGGAGAAGAATGACATTGAAGAGTTTTCACTTTTTAGTTTTTTAGAGAAGGTCCCCCCAAAATCATTAAATGTTTAAGATAATTTTTCTATGGGTGATGGACATATAGTGGATCATCAGACTTATACCAGGAGACAGTATCTACATGTGATCAGGAGCTCAAAGTAATAGTCTGAGAATTGAACCTAGGTTTTATCTCTCATTAGCAGTGTGACTTTGGGAAATTATTTAATCTACTGAATAGTGTTCATCTGGGTCTGTAAAATATAGATATTTTTATTAACCTCAGAGAATCACTGTGGTAGAAAGTGCTCATTAAGTGCTACTGATTACTAATAATATGCATAGTGATAATGAACTGTTTTCCATTTCTTATAGCTTAAGGGAGTTCAGTTAGAAGTGAGACATTCTTATGAGGGTTTATAAATGGAATTTTCCATGAAAAATTTTGGACAAATGATGTACATTTAATTTCTTTTTGTTCTTATGTACTTTGGTATTGCTTATGTTAAAATCTAAGCTCTTGGAGGCTAAGCACCATGTCAGGGTACCCTTGACTACCTACCATGCCCAATATGAGTAGAAAAATGTGATGTGTTATGTGATCTAAATGACTCCTAATGCATAAGCATTTTATTGAAGGCTTAAAGGTATTTCTGTACAGTGTGTCAATACAACTGATTGAAAATGACAAATTTAGGTAAATTCGGCTTTTACAAAATGGCTGCAGTTTTGCAGCATTTTCCCCCTCTGCGTCAGTGAAAAGAAGAGCTGAGCCATATATCAGTGTCTGGCTGGTATATGGAACTTTTGTTTGTTCCAAGTTCAGCTTGGCAACAAACACATCCAGGAGTTATTTATTTTTCCTCTTCTTCTAAAAATAAGTCTGTGTTTCTGAGATATTTTCAAATGAATAATTACTACACTAAATTTACAGTGATTGTTCATTATTCAAAAAGAGAAAAAAAATGTAAAAATTGAGCGTAGTAATACAGTTGCCAGTAAACATGATACAGTTCTTCACAGTCTCTCTCTTCTTCTCACCTGTACTCAACTTTTTCTTATCTCTTTCTCTTGTCCCCAAGAACATCTACACATCCTTATTTTAATATCATTCTAAAACTGTATGATTATGTGTAGTTTCTGAAGCACAGTTGATGCTCAAGAAATGTTTTTTGAGAGAGGGTCTCCTTCTGGCTGCTGAGTGTCACAAATGTCCTAATGAGTGAGCGCAATGAGATCAAATATTTCTCATTCTCCAGCATTTGAAAATCAAATCCTGTTTTTCACTCTTTTGCAGTGTGAAAGGACTTTTAAAACTCAGTGTTGGGTTTTCTTCTTTGAAAAATTGTCCCATACTTTTGGGAGCTCTTTCTTTAATTTTGGAAACTTAGAGTGGTATATGGAATTTAGAGCGGTATATGGAATTTAGAGCACATGAGTGTGCATCTCTGTGTGTTTTTAAACAGGATAAGATGTATAGCTCTAATATATAATTACACCACTAATGAACTATTTTTCAAATGCCACATTCTGTTCCATAGAAAATATAATTACCTGTAGAATGATTTCCTAACAAACTGTTGCAATGCCTTTGACTATGACAGCATGAGTTGAAATTGAGGTTAAATATTTAGTTCAGTGTCTCTCATATATAATCACCACCAAACCCTTTACTGAATACAAATCTAGATCAATATATTTATAATACAAAAAATTTAAAATGCATTGTTGTGAAGCAGCTGTGTAATAAACACAGTTGCTTAGAATTCTTAATGAAATATTCTTTAATAAAAATATTCTTATGTTGCAGAAAGTATACACAAAGTCCTGCCTTAATGCTGTAAATTTAAAAATTATTATATGAACTGTATTATGAGTAGAAAACACGATGGCATTTGCTTTTGTGTATGTAGCACTAACTGAATAATTGTAAAAATGGACTCCTCAAATTTTGCAAAAACGTGCATAAATTCTATGGAAAAAAATTAATGCCTCTTATAATTAAGAAAATCCAAGCTAAAAAAGTAAATTGCAAATCAAATCGGCAATGGTGCAGTAATTTTAATGCCTGATATTAGGTAGAGAACAGAATGAAATAACTGTATCACACTACAGATAAGAATATAAATTGGTATAAGTTTTCTGGCGAGTATTTGGGAATGTGTTTCAGGAGGCTTAAAATGTAACTGAATTACCAGAAATGTGGTTGAAGATTTACCCTTATACTGGAAATATCCTAAATGTTCAATAACAGTGTACTGATTAAAGAAATTCATTCATTCATTCCATAAATATTTTGTCTGTACCCATCATATGTCAGACATTGTTCTTGTCTCTGGGGATATAGCTGGAAACAAATGATACGTACATGATTACATAAGTAGAGTATAATCATGGAGATTACATGGGACTGTTGGTAATATGGTTTAACTTTATATGAGACTACCAAGATCTTTTCCAAAATGATTGTACCAATTTGCATTGCCATCAAACATGTATGAGAATTCCAGTTGCTCTATATTTGCCTCAACATATTCTCTTACTGGTCTTTATGATTTTAGCCTTTCTGGTGGGCATGTAGTAGTATCGAAATGTGGTTTCAATTTCTATTATGCTGATTACTGATAATTTTGAGAATCGTTTTTGTTCTTATTAGTCACTTATGCCTTTTTAATAAAGGGTATCATGGGGTGAATTGTGTTACCCTCCAATTAATATGGTAACGACCCTAGTACCTCAGAATGTGACTGTATTTGGAAATAAGGTCTTTAAAGAGGTAATTAAGTTAAAATGAGGTTATCAGTGTGGTCCCTAATCCAATATGACTGGTATCCTTATAAGAAGAGGAAATTTAGACACAGATACACACAGAGGGAAGGCCATATGAAGATGTAGGGAGAAGGTAATGAAAGGGGCCTTGGAAGAAGCAAACACCTTGATCTCCAGCTTCTACTTTCCAGAATTGTGTGAAAATAAATTGTTGTTGAAGTCACCCAGTCTGTGGTATTTTGTTATAGTTGCTCTAGAAAAGTAATACAAAGGATCCTCAAACATGTTGCTCATTTTTGAGGTTACTGGTTTATCGAGTTGTAAGTATTCTTTATACATTTTGTATATATGTTTTTCATATATATGTATCGTGAATATTTTCTCCCAGTCTGTAATATGAATTCTTTTTCTAATGATAATATTTTGAAGTGCAGAAAGTTTAAATTGGCAAGAAGTCAAATTTATCAATTTTTAAAAATATTTAGTACTTTAGATGATCTGTAGAGATATTTGTTTACTCTAAGGCAGAAAAGATTTTCTCTTACTTTTTTCTTTTAGAAAAATCCTAGTTTTAGTTTTACCTTTATGTTCATGATCTAGTTTGAATTTTTTATATGTAATGTGAGGTAAGAATCAAGACTGATTTTTGTTTCATGTAGAGATCCTTTTTTCCTACCTACATTTGTTACAGACTACTATATTTTTCTCTATTTAATTATCTCAGCAAAAATTAATTGACCAAACATATGTGGTTCTATTTCTGGACTCTATTTTGTTGCATTGATCTGTATGTCTTAAATATTCCTGGACTAGATTTGCTAATTTTATTTTTTTTTAGTATTTTTGTATTAACGTTTATGAGAGTTATTGGTTTATAGCAATTTTGTAATATGTTTGACTAGTTTTAGTATCATTAAATGAGTTGAGAATTATTTCCTTCTGATTTATCTTCTGAAAACCTTGCTTAAAATTGCTATCCTTTTGTCCTTAAACGTTTGAGAGATTCTCCAGTAAAGCCATCTAACTGTAGAGTTTTATTTATGGAAAGGTTTTTAATTTCAAATTTTATCTCTTTAATAGATATAGGGATACTCAACTTTTCTGTTTATTTTGTGACAGTTTGGTAAATTGTCATTCAGGAATTTGTCCACCTTGCCTAAGTTACTGAATTTATTGACATAGAGATGTTTATACATTTCTTTATTATTAGTGAAAGTTTCTTCTTCATTCCTGATATTGATAAGTTTTGTTTTTTATTTTTGATCAGCCTAACTAGAGATCTGTCAATTTTATTGTTTTTACTGAAATAACTATCTTTTTTTTTTTAAATTTCATTGACTTCTGCTTTTATCTCCTCATTTCCTTCCTTCTACTTACTTGAGACATAATTTAGACTTCTTTTTTTATATTCTTAAGGTGAATTTAGTAATCATTATTCTTGCCCTTTTTTAAGAGAGATATTTAATGTTATGGATTCTCAATTAAGCACTTATTTCATTTAAAAATGTTTTTGATCTTTTTTATTTTCATTCTGTTAAAAGTTTTTTTTTTCAGTTTTCTTTGTGATTTCTTTTTTAACCCATAGACTGCTTGACAGTGTTATTTAATTTTCAAATATTTGAAGAATTTTCCAGATACTAGATTGTTATTGAATCCTAGTTTAATTAAAAAAAAAATTCTGGTCAGAGAATATACTCTGCAGAATTTCAATCCTTTCTTTAATTCACTGAGACTCATTTCATTTCCTGGCATATGGTCTGTCTAGGTGAATGTTTCACATGTACGGGACAAGAATGTGTATTCTGCCATTGCTAAGAATAATGTTCTCTAGTCAATTAGGTCAAGCTGGTTGATAGTGGTGCTCATGTTTAATGCATAATTATTGATTTCTGCTATTTGTTCTATGAATTCCTCAGAGAGGAGAGTGAATGTTTCCAACTCTATTTCTGGAATTGTTTATTTCCACTTTCAATTCTTTCAGTTTTTGCTTTATGTCAAACTTTTTTTTTGAAACTCACTTCTTCAGGAATGAAAATCCAGGAGGCAAAATTTAGTCTATGTTCTGTTCTTTCTTCTGTGGGAGAATTTGTTTGTTGGTTTAAATAAAAATTATTCTTATTATTAGCCTCAAGAGTTTCAGGTCTTCTTCTGCATGCGTGAGAGTTGGTGGGTGTTGAGTCCCTCCAAATACCCTGTTGTGTTAGAAGTCTAGGTTCATAATTCAAAATGGAAAAGCTAGACTCAGACTGGCTCTTGGAGCGTGGGCCATCAGTTGAGCTATGCATTCACAGACGTCACTTTGTGTTTGTCCACAGCAGACTGGTGACAGCCTCCCCCCACGGCTTGCAAATTCTAAGGCCTGCTATCATTTCCGGCTACGTCTACACCTGCCACCTGATCCTTTTCTTTGGGGGAAAATATTGAGGAGGATTTTTGAACATTTATGACAAATGGATAAAGAATTTTATTTTTGTCTCCAAATGTTTTCAGCAAAGTAAAAAATAAGTGCCTCCAAACACCAGATAATAGAATTAAAAGCATTGGATCATTAAACAATCATACTTCCCAAATGTAATGTCTATGATCTAGCCAGTTGGACAACTCATTTTTATTGAGTGCCCAGGGATGTATAGCATATTGATATATGCTTGAATCTGATTTATGTATTGTTCTCATTTTCAGATAAATCATATGAATTTGTCTGCCTGATAACTGAAACAATTACAAAAAGCATTTCACCCATCAAGAGCCACATTATAGGCCTATAAATTGGTAACAGTATAAAGAACTGTCTCGCACGTACCCTCCACATCTTTAAATTATCATTATTTCAACCAGTCAGTCTTTTTCTCTTAATATCTTAAAACAAATAATTCTTTGCACTTGTGGGAGTGTAACGTGCCAAATTAGGAATTTATATTTTGTCATTTCCTCCCTCTTTCTTCTCTTTCTTATTTTCCTGTCACTTCCGTAGCTATTTCACCATACTCTGATGACCTCATCTGTTTGCATTGCTTCTGTCAGTGAGTAGAATGCAAGTTCTTGGAACTTTTCTATAAAATACGTCAACATCATACATTTCTGTTTGTTCAATGTCCTCACACTGTGTGCACTGAGAGTTGGAATTCAAAGAAAATTGTATTTTCCCTTGTTTCTTTTATTCTTTGACATAGAATTTCAAATTATGCTTTCATTCTTGCTCGTTACATTTGCCAGAATCATTTTTAGGGAAAAAGTTGAATTAGGTATAACAGAATTATTAAGTTTTTTGTAACACAATCAAGTAATTAAAATCAACAGTATGGATAGAAACTGAGAATATTTTGTTCATCTCATCTCTGTATTGTCTGTGATAAGTACGGCATCTGGCACATAGTAGAAAACCAATGAATATTTGCTGAATAAATGAATGAATAGGAGATGAAATTGAAAAAGAAAGAAGTTTTTTTTTTCTTTTCAATAAGCTGGCAGAGAACTGAATATGCTTACGTGTTGATGGGAAAATTCTCATTAAAGGGAGGAAATTCACTATGCAAGAGGGAGAAGGAAGAGATAGATGATAGCATATGATTTCTTAGAAAAGGAATTTAATGGGATCAAAGCACTGGAGTCACTGACCTTAGGGAGGCCGCTGAACATAAACAATGACTAAGTTTCAGATTTAAGAGTTTTTGTGCAAGTTACCTGTTCTTCTTGGTTCTGATTACTCTCCTTCTGACATGTACTGGCAGAACCACCCTAAGCCAATGCTTTCCTACCACACTGCTTGCATAGCTCATCTCCTCAGCACTGGTGCACGTGGAAGCATATAGATCCTTCCTCATCCTTTGTTTAGGTCCTTGTTTCCCTTTTCTCCCATAGCAACTCATGATGCAAATTTTTCTTGCCTAACAACTGGGACTTTCTATTCATTTCAGTTCCTCATTCCCCAGAATCCTTAACACAACTAATTTGTGGTGGAGTCAGAACAAAAACAAAAATTTCCAATCCAACTCTATTGTTTATAAATGGAGTGTAATGAGAACTTTTCTTGTTTTCTACAGGGAGAGATTTCTCTCTTCTTAACGGAGAAGGAATTGAGCCATGTCATTCAATTGATAGAGCTTGATACAAATTTTATCTATCATTATATTAGAAGCACACCAAGCAACTTCAGAAAATATGTAGAAATTTCCCCTCTGGGAAGCTTTGCTCACGTCCCCGAGGATGGTTGGGTGCCCCTCCAGTGAGTTCTTCTTGTAGCACCCTATGTAGCATTTGTGACACTGAACAGAAGTGGTTTACCTGGCTGCAATCGACTGTAGTTTCCCTGGGGATAGAGGTGATCTGTGCATCATTTTATCTCATCCTTTCGCAGAGTCTTGTACGTAGAAGATGATCAATACTGAATAATATCCAATAAGCCAATCAAAAAATCTGAAGAGCTTGACATACTGGACTTTTTGTTTTCTTCACAAATGGATGGTTAATTGCAGTGAGCATGGTTTTCACTGATATATAAACACAGAGAGCCTATATTAAGATCTTATGGCTAATGGAAAAAATTGTGGTCATTGAGAGGCAGTTGTAGACAGTGGTTGAGAACACGGGCTCTGGGGTCAGAATACCTGGATTTGAATCTTGACTCCACCACTTACTAGCTGTTTGACCTTGGACAAGCAGCCTAACCTCTCTGCCTTTAGTTTCATCATATCTAAAAGAGAAATGATAATAGATCTATCTCAGAGAGTTGTTTTAAGGTTAAATGAGTTTATAAAGATGCATGATATATAATAATCACTGTACATGTATTATTATTATTTAATTGTGGACATAATAGGAACATTTTCCACAATACTTTGTATTAAAACCATGCTTTATATTTTCCAAGTGCTTAAATTAAATGTCTCCATTCATTATCTTTTTTTTTTTTTATTTTTTTTTATTTCAGCATAATATGAGGGTACAGATGTTTAGGTTACGTATGTTGCCCCTGCCCCCCCCTCCCCCTCCATTCATTATCTTGTAAAATATCCTCACCTCCCTGCTTTTGTTTTATATCTGAGGCTAGAAAAAACCCTAAATTTATGAATGAGTAAAATTTAATTTTTTTAAACATTAAAAAAAATTGATATTTATTTTTATATGTGGGACCTGCCACTGGTCAGAGGACTTTGCTCCTGTGCCGTGCCATTAGAACATGGCTACTTTGGACACATGAGCTTCCAATCAAATGATTCATTGTTGCACACTCTTAAATGTGAAAGGATTGGCACTTCAGATGAAGAAGTCACATACATTTAAATTGCAGTTAAAATGTGTTCTTTGAAGAAATTCTTTACATGCAATTGTTCTAAGAAGTCAAAAAAATCACCCTCTCTTTGTGGAATACATGAGAATACTTACTGAAGTGTTTCCATGAAGGTGTGCCAAAGAAATCAAAGGCTAATTTTTAGCTAACTTGCTCTAAGCAAATGTGTCACTCAGTATTTGCTTCATCTGACCAAAATGCTAAGCTTGTTGAAAGTATTGTAAAGAAAAGAAATATACTCTAAACTCTGAATTTAACAACAAAAGATCTATTTTGTAGCAACGGTGGCATTAGGTAGAAGTAGCCATGAAGCTAGAAACCGAAAACGTTGGGTTTGCATCTCTGCCTTGTTACCTCCTTGCCATTTGGCCTTATTGCCTTTGAGCATCTGTTCATTGAGTGAAACTGCTGAATATCTGCAATGGGTCAGACACTGTGCTAGAGGCTGAGGGGCCAAGGGAGGAATCCCACCGCGCCTGGGGGAGGTCTTGGTGGGAAGAGTGTGGAAAGCTGAGTACATCCTCTGGAAAGCTGGAAGATAGAGCAGCCGCCGCGTGGCATCGAAGGAAGTGTGTTGTATGCACAGAGGGTCAGGATTCACCCCCTCACTCAATTATTGATCCATTCACTCAACATTGATTGTGCTAAGTTCTGGGAATATTATACTGAATCGGACAGGTAATGGCTTGATCTCAGGGAGCTTACATTCTGGAGGAGGTGACAGGTGATACAGACAACAAGCAGATTCACAATACAGTGTCAGGAATAAGAAAGGGTTGTGAAGAAAAATATTAATAAAGCAGGTTAAGGGTATGGCCTAAGGGGGTTCCTGCTTTAGAGGGTGACATTTGAGAGGCCTGAATGAAGTCAGGGAGGGAACCATGTAAGCATGTTCTAGGTTTTGGGCGCAGAATATCCAGCAGCTCATGCGGCAGGTGGGTGCTAAGTGGACACAGGCATCCATGAAGCCAGTGCACAGGAAGGTAGAAGAGAGGGGCAGGAGATGAATTTAGAGATGAAGACAGGGGCTGGATTGTGCAAGCTTTGGTTTGATTCTGCTTGTGATAGGAACCCCTGGAAACTTTTCAGCAGCTCAGTGACATGATCTGATTTTATTTTAAAGTTATGTACTGGCTGCTATGATGAGAATATACTGCTGGAGGCAAAGATGGAAATAAAGAACCAGTTAGGAATCTACTGCAGAAGTACAGGGAAACATGGGTTGGGTAGGAGGGTAGCTGTGAATGTAGTAAGAAGTGCTCATAATTGGGGATTTTCGGGAAAATATTAGCAAATGTAAAAAATGGCAGAGTGTGTAGGAAGCCAGTAGTTCAGGGTTTCTGGAGTTTGAATTTGGGGTGTACGGTACCAGAAGATGAAGGTGGAGATTAGGCCTGTGTGTGTAAGGGTGCCACGCAGGGGATTAAGCAGGGGAGGGGCATGGGCAGATTTGCATTTTAGCCAATCCACCTGGCTGCACTGAAGGCGGGTATGGTGGAGGCTATTTTCACTTATCAAACTGTGTGCTCCTCTCCCCTTTCCAGCCTCCTGTGCTGCTGGGTTGGGGCCATGTGGCTGGTCTTGCCAGTGAGAGGTGGGAGGAAGTGGCCAGCATGACCCTCTAGTCTTCTCCTCTTTGGTGACGACCATGGGAGCTCATGTGGAGATGACAGTCGCAGGTGGAAGCAAGCTGGGTCCCATTTGGATCATCACGGCTCTGGAGGGCTGTGCGATCCGCATCCCCCCCGTCGATGTGAACTATACATAACAACTGGTTACTCTTAAGCCATTTTTAAGTTTTCAGGTCTTTTTGTTCCCTTAGAAAAGCGAAGTATTACTCAGTTCTTACAGTTGGGACATGATCACTGGCAAGGATGTCAAATAGGGGGCTGTTACAGTAATTCAGCTGAGAGATGACGAGTGCCTGACCCAGGGCAGTGGCAATACAGATTTCTCACCCGTCAGTGGGAAGGAATGCCCAATGCCATGTTTGTTAGAAGGATTAAATGGCAATATGGAAGCACTTGCAGACTGAAAGCTGGGAAATTTAGGTAGCATATTTCTTCTTCACTGTGTTAATGACAGCTGTCAGCCTCAGTCACCCAACCTTTTCATGTAAATGTTCAGTTTTAATCTACTGTCAGGTTATGTGCTACCTGACAGGAACCCTGAAGATCTTTTTCATCATATGCTTATTATAGCTGACATTTCTGCCACAGAGATGTGCCCAGTAGAATGAACTTGATATGGCTTTATTCCACACATGTCAAACCTTGACAGTAATGATATATCAAAAAGGTGAATATTTGGGACCAAGTGTTATTAGAAGAGAGTAAAACCTAGTAATGTGGTAGACAGTAAGAGAAGAAATTCAGTAATGTATCATGCAGTGTTTCATGGGGTACAGTCTTGAAAATCAGAAAGATAGGGGCAGTTTTATCAAATCAGGACTTACAACCTTTGAAATCTATTAAACTAATGCCATTTCTGTTGACTTAACATGTTTGTTGGGCTCCATTCATCATAAGCAATTAATAAGCTTTGCTTTTTGACCAGCTCGTAATGAATAGGTTGAAGGTGGAAAATGTCTGTAGCTAGAATACTCAAAGTTTCTCCAAACCTTAGTTCCTACGAAATGTGAGTGGAGAAATATACTCTGCCTTGAAAGTGCCTAGATGATGAATTTTTTCCTGTCTACATATATCGTTCATAGATTTGTTCCTCTAATTTGACGATGATGTGATTGTCATGTACATGATAGTCTCTTAGTGATTAGTCTTTAAAAGATCCAGTCTTAATTAAACACTGGATGGAATATTATCTTTAAAATAAGTCAATGAAATGTCCCATTGTTTATAAAATAACTCAGACTGCTTGCTTAACAATAGTTGACTTTACATTACTTAATTTATTATTCCATTCAGTGTACAAGGTTGTCCCAGGAAATACACAATTCATGGAATACATGTTTTCTTGTTTACAAAAAGTTTGCACTTTACGTAGAGAAGTTAAAAGTACTAAAGTGATTTTAAAAAAAGAAGTGGAAAGTTGCAGGTCAACATAAAGGAATACAGTACAGACTGAACATGCAGAGTGCCAGGATACCATGGTTCCCAGGCCCTCTAGGTCTGCAAGAGTATAACTGTGTTGAGGACTCTGACTTACATTCCGCCATCTGGCCTCCTGATTCTTCCTCATGCCTTTTGGTTTATTTCTCTCTTTATCTGCTAGCACCTGCTCCGTTCCAGATCCTCCTCATTTCTCTCTTCATAGAGACGGTGACCAATCTGGTGGCTTGTTTACCTGTCTTTAGTCTCTTTCCTGCTCTAATCCAACTTGTCTAAAACTGTCAGAGGAAGCTTTTTTTTCAAATAGCATTTTACCCCTTATTCATTAAACACTGTTTTCAGACTCAAAGAATGCTACTGTCAGACTCACAAAGCACACTGGTGGGGAATACAGAGAGTCTGTGTCTCGACCTAACAATCTCTGTAGAGAAAGCAGCAAGCCCTGCTGACTCACACAGGCTGTCCTTGCTCTCTGTCACTGCCTAGATTATTTTTTAGTCAAATTAGGGTTGGACCTTACCACCTAGCACTCCTACTCTTGCTTTTCCTATAGGTAGTCATGGTCTTTCATGGCTAGTTCCTTCTCTACATCGGTCTATGACATTGGATGATGTAGCAGCCACCTGTTCTTAGATTTGCTAAAATGGGCTCCTCAGTTGCTGGCCTGCATTAGCTTCTTGGGATTGTGGCAACAGCCTCTAATGTGCCCCAGAGCCTGCACCTGCTCCATCCTGCCTACTGCAGTGATCGTAAAATGGTTTTCCTTGGAGATATGCAAAATGTTCCTGGGTTTTCAATGAACAAAAAGGGTTCCAAGAACAAACAAGTATGAAAAAGGCTGTCCTTATTGCAAGGCTTCTCTGAGCTTTTGATATGCTAATATGCATTGTGATATGCTAATGTGAATTGGGAGTCTCTAAGAGGGAGAATTAATATACAACATTAATGAAATTTTTTATTTGATCTAGAAACTATTTTTTTTGAGAAATATCCACTACCATCACAGAGAATTACAGTGTTCCAATAAACTACAGTTTTCAAATTTTGGACTGCTCCATCAAATCAAATTCCTTACACCTTGACCAACTCATCTTGCCTTCTCTGGACATAATTTTCTCATCTCACTCATATGTTTTTAAAAATTCTCTCTCCATTCTTAACCTTCAGAGTGAGCTTAATTAGTCTGTATACAGTCTTAGCAAAAAAAGAACAGCGTGGTTTCAGATCCTAGAGCCCTGTTGTTATACTTTATGCTCATTCAGATGAATGTAAAAAAACAATTTGGGGAAGAGTGATATTCTAGGCTAGGAGGAAATTCCTTTCAGGGCACCCCATCAGGCAGTTTGAGAGACACGTTCATCCAGGTAAAATGATTGTGTAGGCACTCGTGACATGAGATGGACGTGCTTGTAAACAGGGAAGCCATCTGAGTTCAGATGTTAGTTGAACCCCTGTGAATGGACAGATTTCCTCAGAGACTGTGTTCAGATGCAAGTGATGAGCAGAAACCTGTAGACTTTGTCTCTTGTAATGGGAGAGAGAGCCATAGAAAGAGGAATTGGAACAAGGGCAGAGTGACCTGTGGTATTCATGGTTTAGCCAGGATAGCTTTCCTTATTCCCGTTGTCCTGGCATAACTACTGAGTGCCTTCTTTTACGCTCAAAAAGGCGTCAGTTTGGATAATTGTGAGAGCACCTTAGATAAGGGAGGAGATGAGAGGCAGTAGAGGAGCAGTGTGTCCTAGAAGTAGATGGCAATATTTTAAAGGAAATGAGTCATGAAGGCTGTCAAGGGCAACATCAAGTTAGCAATCAATATTTTAACGTAGAACAGTTTCAGTAGGAAAGTAAGGTCAGCTCATTTAGTTTTGACCTTATTCACCCTTTCAGAGCATTTTGACAAATGTATTTTTATTTAATGATCAGGATTTTAAAGAGTATGAGAAAATTCGTAATCATGGAACTTTACAACGATATTGCTTCAAGTATTAGTTAAAAATAAAAGTATGGATATAAAATCGTTCATCTATGTATCCTCCATAGTGCCTAGCATTGCATTTACACATGGCAAGCGCTCAACGTGCGCTCAGTGTTTGATGAATACCGTGACTATTGGCTGATGCATAAAAGGCCTAATTATATTTATAAAATGCATAAAATACCATTCTTAAAACTTTTGACAAAATACATACAATTTTATGTCTGTTGTGCTCACATAAACTAGTTTTATCATTTCTCCAATGCATTTTTTTCATATTAGTTGACAACTTTTGTTTATAACCACTTTGTTGAAGAACACCAGTTATTTTTAGGGATAATGAGGGAAATAGATGATACTAGCCCTGCCTTAAAGAGCTTATAGAATAAATTTATTCAAGATTACATTGGCTTTCCTTTGATGAATTGTTTACTATGCTGTACATGAGATTTTAATGGGTAGTAAGATAATTCATGCACCATACCAGACAGCTGGAGAGGTGCAGTGGTGTTAATGCTCCGTGACACTCACATGATTAAAAAAAGTCTTACATCCCTTTATTTATAGCTGGGCTAACTAAACCTTATTTATTTGTTCACTGGGTAAAACTCTCACTTGGTTGGAAAAGAAGTTAGGGATGTAGTTTCATTTTTCCAAGAGTTGGGAGTCTATGTAGGGAAGTGATAAATTAATTTTTAGAAAAAATACAAAATACTGAATTTGGCTGATAGAAACTTTTTCCTATTGTATATATAGATCCTATAGGTTCTCTCAGAGTATCTTTACTTTCCAGGCTATAAGATACACTAATCTTTTCTTAAGGAGGAAAATCAAATGACAGAAATTAGTATTTTAGGAAATTTTTCCCATTGGCTGTGTGTAGACTATATTCTAACAAAAAATTGGAGATAAAGAGAACAGTTAGGAAGCTGTTATGGTTAACCATGGGATGGTTAAGGCTAGATTCTGGGATGTTAATAGAAAGGAGTCCATGAGTCCATGAGTGTAAGTGATATTATGAAGGAAGAATGAAAAACTCTAAGTAGTTGATTTATAAAGGGCATCATACAGAGAGAGGAGTGAACAAAGGACCCGAGGAGAGTAATGGTGCTATTGACCAAAATTCCTGCCTGGTAAGACTGTTGGGACTTTCACCTTTGAAAAGCTGTGACTTCGTGTCTCCACCATGTAAAGGGTGTACATTGAAGAAATGTTCACGGGAAGAAATTTATTAAAGCTCACCTCTCTTTCCAACTCCCAAAGGCAAATCTGTATCCCACCCACCCAAAATGCTGTTTATATTGTTTGGAAACTCAATTTTTAGTAGTTTCCAGATTAGAAGGAAAGCGGGAGAATGGTGATAATCCACTGTATCTCTCGACCTAGACAATTACTCTGTCCACTACTTTAAAGAAAGGGTTCAAAGATTGCTGGTTAAAGACATGTTCACTTGTTCCTGGGTTCAGTGGCCTGACCCTGGAAACAGGCTTCAGAAAGTGTTGGCAGAATATCTCAACTAGATTGAGTAGGAAGGTTAATGGTTGCAGCAAAGACTTAATCATATGTGATTTGAAGTTGGTGATGGGAAGACTGTAGATGTTAGATTTGCATTACTCATGTTTGCTGGGTATTTCACCCCCTAAGATTTACTAATTAGAAATTCTATTACTAAGTATATATCCAATTTCTTTTGAATTTTTAATTCTTTCAAAGTAAAGATTAATGCCTTTGTTTAATGTGTATCATAATGAATAAGCTGTCTTTCTCAGGATAGCAAAGTAAACTAAATTTTCCCTTTTATGTTATGGAGATATTAATGAAATTTCTTTTTTACTGCGACTTTTGGTCCTGTAGCAACCACAGCAAATGTAACGGTTCCTTATCTGTATCCAATTAAGCATATCCTATCTTAGCAATGCGCTCAGATTATTTCTGGGTGCATATTGTTTAAGGGGTGCATACTGTTTCTGCTTGATCTGCTGGACCCTGGGAGTAATTAATTCTTTGGTATCTGCCATTCATACTTAAGAACTTTTGATCAGATCAATACATAGTAAGCAACTAACATTGTCTACAAGAAGTCTTTGTGGAACAAAATGATTATTAGTTGCAGTATCAACCTTAAAGCTAATTTGGGGTTGTAAAATTGTTGACATTGAAGCTATGGGCTGACTTTGGTCAGATTAATTTCCTGGATTTTTTTTCTTATATTTACAATGAAGATAAAATAGTAACTTAGAATGATTATATGAATTTGAAGAGATTATGTATATAAAGCTCATAATAACCGCTAAGTAAAGGTTTGCTGTCACCTTTAGTATCTTGTGTTTCTTAACGACCTTCCATGAATATGTCACCTGAGAATTGACTTAGTTGCTCCTTTTTTTTTTTTT
>CAUYSK010060261.1:0-29899 GCA_963575035.1 Avahi laniger
AAATCAGCCTGAGCAAGAGTGAGACCCCATCTCTACTAAAACTAGAAAGAAATTAATTGGACAACTAAAAATATATAGAAAAAATTAGCCGGGCATGGTGGCACATGCCTGTGGTCCCAGCTACTTGGGAGGCTGAGGCAGGAGGATCGCTTGAGCCCAGGAGTTTGAGGTTGCTGTGAGCTAGGCTGACACCACGGCACTCTAGCCCAGGCAACACAGTGAGACTCTGTCTCAAAAAAAAAAAAAAAATTAGCCAGGTGTGGTAGTACATGCCTGTAATCCTAGCTGCTTGGGAGGCTGAGGTAGGAGGTTCACTGGAACCCAGGAGTTGGAGATTGTAGTGAGCTATGATTGTGCCTCTACACTCCAGCCCGGGTGACGGAGCTAAACAACAACAAAAAAACTTTATATCATGCTATACACCTTAAATATATACAATTTTTATTTGCCAGTTAAAAAATAAATATTTTTAAAAAGAAATCTTTATAGTTATTGAATAACATGATGTCATATACTTAGGTTGTACACTGACCAGGGTTTCTAAATAATTTAAAATTAGCTGTTATGACTGCTTTCTGAGATAACCCTAAAAGCCACTCCCCTAATCCCTTTCTTCCTCTGGACTTTCAGACCCCGCCTCCCTAGGTAAACACCACCACCTGTCCGTGGGCCCAGAGGGAACCGAAGAGAGTCTGCAAGTTCAGGAATAAGAAAGGTTCCAATCACTTCTATTCTCCTTTGAACCTCCTAACGGCACTTCTCTCTCAGAGCAGCATTTAATCACTGCCGCAGAATGTCACCCGGGCTCTGCCCAGCCAGCCCGAGTACACGGCACCTTCCCGACACAATTCTCTGATATTCTGATTTCCTTCCAAAAATACATTTCACTGGACGTTAGAACTCTTAGAGACCAGACTGGGATTCAACGCCATTGGCTCCCCTCCACGTATCTGCGCTCCTACACACGTGCTCAGCCCAGCGCAGAGTTCTGAAGCTCGCGGCTTCCATGGGGCCACCTCCTCCGGCAAGGACAGGGTCCACGTCTCATCCGAGCTGGTGGTGCTTGCCACCAGCCGAGTGCCCGGCATCCCGGCACGAGAATGCTGCTGCATAAACGTGTCAGCCCCCATGCTCAGACACTAGAAGGATCTTACCCCCTCCCAAAGAACCTTGGGTACCTTTCTTTTCCTAGAGGAGTCAGTAACATGTCTGCACCACTGTGATTTCCATATGTGATACAGGCCCCAAAATTTCATCTCACAGACTGTGGTTTACTTGGTGTGATTGCATTTTTTTTTTTTTTAAATAACATATCTTGGCCGGGCACGGTGGCTCACGCCTGTAATCCTAGCACTCTGGGAGGCCAAGGCGGGTGGATCGCTCAAGGTCAGGAGTTCAAGACCAGCCTGAGCAAGAGCAAGACCCTGTCTCTACAAAAAAAAAAAAAAAAAGAAAGAAAGAAAGAAATGATCTTTACAACTAAAAATATATATATATATATAAAATTAGCCGGGCATGGTGGCGCATGCCTGTAGTCCCAGCTACTTGAGAGGCTGAGGCAGAAGGATCGCTTGAGCCCAAGAGTTTGAGGTTGCTGTGAGCTAGGCTGAAGCCACAGCACTCCAGCCCGGACAACAGAGCAAGACTCTGTCTCAAAAAAGAAAAAAAAAAAAAAATAACATATCTTATATAAAAAGGGGGAGATAACATAAGACATAAAAAACAGTGACACAAAAAAACCACACCTAGATTCAGAACATTACGCAGGTAACCCTGGAAGCCCCAAATCAACTCCCGGTGATGGCAGTACCTCACCCTGCGCAATCCTGATGTCGTTTTTAATACGTAATTTTCAGAGTATGTCATGTTGAAAACCCTCGGAGAGGTTTCTTAAACGATTTATACTTAAAATTTCTGTAATTGCTGTCTTTAGAATCACAGAAGAATAAATAAAACCTTGAAATGGATCCCACTTCCCCTAGGGTTTTCCTTCACTCCTTCGCAGTTGGGCCCCAACTCTCAAGGAGCTGCCCGGAGCAGGGAGGGCAAGCCACCACTCCCAGAGTTGTAATGACAGGCACTGGTTCTAGTGCTTTCCTGACGTCAATACACACAACCTCTTTACAGGGCAGGTTCGCTGTCACCCCATCTGAGGTATGAGAAGTAAAACTCAGAAACCTAGCACATGACAGAGGCAGGATTCGAACCCACCAGTGTCCGTGATCCTACTAGCCACTATGCTATGTTGTGATTTGCTAAGATCTTGAGCTATTTTTGCAATTAGGAATGTGCTATTTTTGCCTCCCCCAAGCTCCCAGAGTAAAGGGTTCCCTTCTTCCCCATGAATCCTTCTGGGGAGAGACTGCACTTGCCCATGCTCCCGCCCCACCCTTCCTCTTCAGGGTTGTCATGCAGGTGACCACCTGTGTTTGCCCGGAGAGGTGACATCCTTCCAAACACCAGCCGGCCCCACCTCCTAACACACAGCCACCAGCTCTGGGTCATCTGATGAGCTCAGTGCCTGTGCGGACGTTTGCCCCGCTCCCTGGTGACTTACGAGAGGGGCATTTCCTGGAAATAGTGTAGTCAGACATTTCATTGTAGTGAAGTGTTCGGGATGTCTGAGTCACTCCGGTTGCCTAGCGACTTGTTTGTGTTTGGCAGGAGGACGGCAACGCAGGCACAGGTACAGTCAGACACAGAGCAGATGTTTACTCAGCACGGCCTGCTCCCAACACCAGACCATTGATTTAACGCTTAACCTTGACGCTGTTCTCTCCCACTGTTAGGAGACATCATTCCTTTCAAGGCAGGAGGATTCTATGCCGTGCAAAGACTCAACAGATCCTCTGTAGCTGAAATACAGGCTATGTTACTTTTCCTATTGAGTTCTGAAGAAAAACTTTTAAGACAAAGGAAATGACAGCATTCTTACATATACATGGGAATTGGAATTAGACAGTGTCATGGAAGTTACTTGCCATCCCTGTAAGAATTAGTTCTCTCCTGAATTCACAGTTAACAGAACACACTCCTAAATAGCTCTGAGTCATTAATTCTGACTTCACGGTCAAGAGGGAATTTTTTTCAGACAGTAAGAGTTGACACATTTGGTGGCCTATATTCCACCCTGGAAAAATGGTTATACTTATACATACACCTGTCTTTATTTTTTCGTGACAAGAACTGATTACCACAATGTGTTAATAATGATTTCAGAATTGAGGGCTTCACTCTCCAATACCATAATGAACATAAATAGAAATAAATAGGCTGGCCTGAGTTCACCTTACTGACCTCTGTCTTCAAATGCAAGTTAGCATGTGTGCCTAGGTGACCCCAGAAGCCAAAAATCTAGAATAAAACACTCTAAGCTTGTGTTCCATATAAATTCTCCAACAGTTATTGCTCTATTATTTTCGTAGTCATTTGTACGCATTAAATATTCAAAGGAGAAAAAGTGGTTTTAAAAAGCCACACATACACACACATATCAGATACTGGTTTTTTTGTTTTTGTTTTTTGGTTTTTTTGGTCATTCTTTTCAGGGGACATGCCTGCCATAGACACAAGAATGTACGAAGTAAAGGTGTGCCTAAATATCACCTCCAATCTTAGTGGGAAAGTTCTGAATCCTAAGTTTATTTAATGCTTACAGACTGAAGGATACAAATGAGATTTAGACAGTATTCTTCTTTTTCTCATTAAATAATACACACCCTAACATTGGGGTTCCAGGATGCCTGGTATTCATAGGTACTTACAAAAGTCAAATAGATAATATGAATTTTACTTTGTTTTTGACAGCTATAAAATGGGTATGTAAATTTACTTAGCAAAGATTTTTCAACTTAAACATATGCTAAAACTTTGTATCTTCTAAAATACTTTTATTTTTGAAAGGCATATTTTAGGGGAAAAAAAATCTTTCTATGTCTGAAAAATTCTTGAATTCTACCAGACAAATGCCATAGCAGATTTAAGGAAAGGGTACTGTCATTTTCTAAACCTGGATAATTGTAAGTTGCAATTACTAGTGGCAAGAAATAAGGGGGTGAATTACTTTCTAAAATATTTTAAATATTTTAGAGTCCTTTAAAGTCTCAAGCAGGTTTCCCAACTTCGGGTTTGTAGTTGAGAAGTGGACCTCTTGATGCCCTAGAAAATGTTTTGGTTCGTGATATAACTGGGAACAGAAAGCTTAGCTCTTTAGACTCTCAAAATGGGGTTTAGTCTTCACAAAGGAAACTGCCAGCAGATAGCTGAGGATTTAAGCTCCCGAATTTGTTGCTGACTATCTGCTTAGTATAAATTTTAGTAATATAAGAGATGAATATTCATTCCCTTGCTATAACTGAAGATTTCTAATAATTAAAGTAGAGCCCCTCTCTGACCGTGAGCAAAGTTTATTGCATTTGTGTACCCTGAGAGCAAGATTACCACTAATTGTCTCATTTTTGAAAACTTACTTAATCTTCATTAGATATTTGAATATTTGTTATGGCCAAAAGAATGAGACAGACCTTGTCCCTAGCTGCAAGGAGTTTGTAGTCTAGTTGGGGAAACAAATCTTTATCACACAGGGAGATAAATGTTTGCATAATCAGAAGTTCAGGACTCTACAGGAACACAAGCCAACGCATACGAGCCAGTGTGGCATGTAACCGACCAGGATTGGGAAAATACCCAGACCTGGGTAACAGGTTCTCTCAAGTTTCAAGTCGAAGTATGCGATAAGAAACTCTCCCCTCTGGGAGATGATTTAATGATACCTACCAAAATTGTGTATATACTTTACGACCTGCAATTCTCCTTTCCAAGTTTAAACGGATATAATTACATACCTGCACAATAACCTACATGCGGTTATTTGGTGCAGCATTAAGAACGAATGATCGGCTGCAACTCAAATGTTCATCAATAGATCACTATGTAAACTGTGGCATGTCCATAAACGGAGTTCTCTGTAACCGAATTTTTTTACAAAATGAGGAAAGTCTCTTAATACTGCTTTGTTAACCGCCCCCCCATATACTGTTATGAGAAAAACAAACATGGCAGAGATATAGAGTAAGCTATCTTTTCTACTGTGAAAGGGGAAAACATGAATTCATGTTCCTAATTTGCTTGTTTAAGCATAAAGCAATTCTGGAAGTGCATTAGGCACTGATAGAGGCTGAGAGGGGACGGTAGGGGAAGAATTTAGGCAGAATCTGTGAATATGAAAAAATGTATTAATATAAAAATGGTGTACTTGAAAAGTAATCCTTTCTAAGCCCAAGTTACATAAACCTGGCACCTCTGTTGTTTTAATCGGCTTCTAGAATGCTGCAGTGATTACATCAGAGCTTAAGATCGCTTCATTTTCCAAATCGGGTTCCAACTCCCTCCTTCCCTACTTGTCTTCAGCTGCGTATTGAAGGGGTTTCCCCAGAGCACCTGAGATTGAGTCACGTTCCGGCGTCTGCCTTCTCCCGTCTGTCTGCTGGGGGCTTTCTTAAAGCTCGTGAAAGCAAGGATTTTGTTTTGTACACTGCCTCATTCACTACTATGAAAAGAGCATCTGGCATACAGAAAGTGTTCAGTAACTATTTGCCAAATAAATGAATTCTTCTCTTCACCCAGCTTCAGTGGGACAGACATAACCGGATAAACGGAGAGACATCAATGTGTCAAATATTTAGAAATAGTTGTCATTCCTGGTACCAGCCCAATATAGGCATTCTAGTCTTAGCAACATTCCTAGAATTATTTAGAATTTTACAGAAAACAAACAAATAATCCCATAGAATGCTGTGAACAATGAATCTTAACTACTCATAAAAAATTATTTTTAATTAATTTGGGATTACATGGCCCTGGGGTCCATTTTGGGGCTAAAATCTCTTTAGGCAAACACTGCATTAAGCAGTAATGATGAAAAAGAATGGCTCTCTTGGCCGGGCGTGGTGGCACACGCCTGTAATTCCAGCACTATGGGAGGCCGAGGCGGGAGGCTTGCTTGGGACCAGGAGTTTGAGGTTGCAGTGAGCTATGATGATGCCACTGCACTTTACCCAGGGTGACAGAGCAAGGCTCTGTCTGAAAAAAAAAAAAAATTGGCTATTTTAAGAGTCAAATGAGTCCCAGTTGAAAGGTGCCCAGAGCGATAGTGTGAAAAGAGAAAATCATTTGCACTAAAAATGCAACTGCCGTTTTTATTTTCAAGAATAAAATTATCCTTAAAATTAAATTCAAAGTAGTCTATGCAGTGAATTGATTGCACAGTGTTAATCACAACAGGCAAAACAACTTCCTCATTGGCACAGAATGGGCGATACTACCACAGCTCTTTATCCTCGGTTTAAATAACTATGAAAACAGGATAACTTTGCTAGTAATGATTTCAGTAACGTCGCTCAATGGGTGCATGGCTAACTGATATCTTTTTAAAGATTTTTAGTGCATGAACTTTTTTAAGGTTGAGATAGTTAACTGAATGTCCTCTTTCGGCAATAATGGAAAGAGGTTAGGAAATTTCAGCGTTACCTCTATTTCTCTTGCTGTCATTTAAAACAGCAATATGGCCAGGCATGGTGGCTGCCACCTGTAATCTCGGCACTTTAGGAGGCCAAGGTGGGAGGATCACTTGAGCCCAGGAGTTGGAGGCTGCAGTGAGCTATGACTGTGCCACTGCACTCCAGCCTGGGCAATAGAGCAAGACCTCATCTCATTCAATCACTAATAAATAAATAAATATAGCAATATGAGTGAGGAAACATGTAGTCATCTGAAAAAGCCTGAAATTCAAGACTCCCCTGAGGATAAAACAATTCTCCGAGATAAGGAATTTATGAAACATCTTAACTGGAGAGCAGAGAGGTTGCAGGATAACTGGCAGACAGCCACCTCCAGCTGATGCAAATCATGCTTGTGCTACGGCATTGGGAAGCACCAAACCTGCTGTTCCCAGACGGCAGCCCAGCCAATCTCACCTCGGTCCTTGTGGCAGTCAACACTCACAGTCTGGTAGCAGATCCTTTCTGAGAAGAGCGGGTATAGGGCCAGAGGACGATAGCTCTGGGAAAAGAAAAAATTCTAGAGTTTAAATAAGAATGATGCTTTGTTTTATTGGTTTTCTGGGGGTGGAGGTAAAGCGACGACAACAAAATGCGACTGTGAGAGGAGCAACGTAGCGTCGGAGAGCCAGGTAAATACAGACCGAGGGCTCTTGATTGCAAGATGAGCGGAAGACGGAGAGGTGTTTCTTGTGATTGAATATCATTCCACCTGCTCCCGGTGGCGAATCACTGCAGAGGCGGCAAAGCTTAGCCGTTATGAACAAGGATTCTGAAGCCAGACTCCACACTTAGCACCTACGCCACTCCAGGCAAGACCCTTAATCTCCCTGTGCCTCAGTTTCCTCATCTATAAATAGGGACAATAACAATACTATCTTCATAGAGTCCTTAAAAGAATCAAAGATTACATAAAGCAAATTTGAACAAATCTAAAGGGAGAGAGAGATTACAATCCAATAATAGTGGGAGATTTCAACAGCCCACCTTCAACGATGGACAGATCGTCCACACAGAAAGTCAACAAAGAAACAAGAGTTCAACTACAGACCAAATGGACCCAACAGACATTTACAGAACATTTCATCCAACTGCTACAGAACACACATTCTTTTCAATAGCACATGGAACATTCTCCAGGATGGACCATATATGTTAGGGCTGCAAAATAAATCTCAACAAAGGCAAAAAAGTTGAAATCATACCAAGTAAATCTTCTGACCACAATGGAACAAAACCAGAAATCAATAACGAGAGTAACCTCGGAAACTATACAAACACATGGAAATTAAACGTGTTCCTGAACGACCGTTGGCTCAACAAGGAAATTAAGAAGGAAATTAAAAAATTTCTTGGAACAAATGAGTATGGAAACACACCATAGCAGAATCTATGGGATTCGGCAAGAGTGGTGCTTAGAGGGGACTCTGTAGCAATAAATGCCTAAACACTTATATAGAAAAAACAGACTCCATGTGACCTAATGATGTGCCTCTCCAGGAACCAGAAAAGAACGATCCAAACCCAAAACTAGCAGAAGGAAAGAAATTACAAAGATCAGAGTAGAAATACATGAAAAATAAAAAGAATGGGAGGAGTTGATACTAATAAAGAGCTTAGAAACAGCACTCGGCACAGAGCAAGCATTACGTGTATTTGTCGGCTGACTAATATAAAGTGATCTAGTTATGTCTTACGAAATGAACGAAACGTCAGGTACTATAAAGTAAAACTTCTCCAGCGTCAGGAGATGGCCAAAACACAGACACACAGAAACACCAAGTAACCAGATGCACTGAAAAGTGACTGTCCCCAGCAGCATCTGAAGTTTAATGGATGTGAGAGTCATCATCTGGCAAAAGAACAGCCACAATCTCAGGGGACTAAACAACGGGGAGGAATATTCCTATTTGACATTGTCGCCTCAGGCTCTACCCAACAGTTAAACATGGAACTTCTCCAACTTACAGAAGCTACTGTGGTTAAGCCACATTTTATCGTGCCTTGGACAGTAGATACATTTTCTTGAAATAGTCTAGGTATTAGGGAGCAAACTTAGCTAGAAAAGGGCCTGTGTTCCTTCGGATGCTCCTGTCCTGCACGCAGAAACCGCGATACCCTCGAACTTCCGTGGCTGTTCCACGGCCTGCGAACGAGCTGATGTCCCAGTGACCTGTCGGTCTTGTCCGTTCCGTCTAGCAAAGTATGTTATTCTTGAGACTAATTATTTAAGAGTTTTTTTTCTTCAGATGAAATGGTATTAACCTTAAGGCGATTAATCAACCATAGCAATGTATTTTCATTTTAATGCTCGTGGGGTATCGCTACAGAAAGTAGAAACGGATTAATTCCCTTGCAGTTCACAGGCACTAGGCATAGCATTCCCCAAGGAGGGAACGCAGGAGACGGTGTCTGTGATTAACTCCAGGGACAGACACTTCCCTGGAGAAGCCTTTCTGGACCTTTCAGACGGACACCTTCGTCTGTTCCACCTTCCTCCTTACTTTTCTCCATCCTGACAGTCTGCTAATCGTAACTGCTTCGTCAACTATCTGCAAAGATTTTCTTGTGTCTGTTCTGGCAGACTGTAAGTGCGTGAGGGAAGGGACCTCAGCTCTCTGCTGTCTCTTCGGGACAAAGCCCTGCACGGAGTGGACGGTGATAAATATTGGTTCACCGACTAACTCCCACTTTAAAGCAAGCTGTGTTCCTCAAGAGTCGTATGTCAGCCCCTCATGAGTACGACAAGGACGTCACTGAGGTCAGCCTCGGCAGGGGGCTGGGGGGATTTTAATATTACGAAACGGTGACGTGTGAGTTTGAGCTTGGAAGAGTCCAGAAGCAGAGTCCATACCTATGGCAGATGTGAATGTGGGGGTGGGGAGGAGAGGAAGAGGAATGAGCCACTGATTTAGATGGGAGATTTCAGAGCAAAATTTTATTACAAGAACTCAAAAACAGTGTTTTCTAATTATAGACTCTTAAATTTAAAATATCTTGAAAGGTCGCCCTGTACTTTTTTCTGCCTAATGAGAACTACATTCAAAACATCCAAGAAATAGAAGTCTTTTTTTTTTTTTTAAGCCCAAAGAAGGTTGAACAACAGATTTAAAAGCCCTGTGTCTCACAACCTCTGCCTTCTACAGTTTTTATGTGAGGTCTTGCCCGGCCCAGACAGTCAGCATCCAGCGCTTTCCTTCCTGACACAAAGTGTTACTATCAAACTCCCGAACTCCTCGGAGTCAAAGTCGTGAGAAATGACAAGAAGGTCACGTAGTATCAGAACAGTGAAAATCAAATAATTTTTAATTTTAACAAACTTCCTGAAATAAAAATAACCCCTCATATTTTAACATTGAAAGTGAGAAAGTATTTAACCCTATTGGTGAGCAAAGAAACATGAATCAAAGGAGTGAGACGGCACTTCTTTTTCACATGTTAAATTGGCTTTTAACAAAACCAACATAAATTTATCAAGTTGCTCTCCAGGACTTTTTTTTTTTTTTTTTTTTGAGACAGAGTCTGGCTCTGTTGCCCAGGCTAGAGTGCTGTGGCATCAGCCTAGCTCACAGCAACCTCAAACTCCTGGGCTCAAGGGATCCTCCTGCCTCAGCCTCCCAAGTAGCTGGGACTACAGGCATGCGCCACCATGCCTGGCTAATTTTTTATATATATTTTTAGTTGTCTAATTAATTTCTTTCTAATTTTAGTAGAGACGGGGTCTTGCTCTTGCTCAGGCTGGTCTCGAACTCCTGACCTCGAGTGATCCTCCCGCCTTGGCCTCCCAGAGTGCTAGGATTACAGGCATGAGCCACCGCGCCTGGCCTCTCCAGGACTACTATAAATACATTTCTTATATTTTATAAACCTCCTGAGAATGAGGACAAATATTTGTCTCTGAGCATATTAACCATGACATTGCTAATGACAGCGAAAAACTGAAAACAACCTAAGTGTCCAATATTAAGGGACTGCTTAAATAAAGTGTGGTGGGTGGATACGACTGAATAATGAAATACTCTTTCACTACGTTTAGTGGGGAATGACAGGTGGTTCATGATACATTCATGAGTATAAAACAATATGTATATAACCTATTCATCCACCTATCTATTTATTTATTTATGAATGACAGAGTCTTGCTCTGTTCCCCGGGCTAGAGTGCCGTGGCGTCAGCCTAGCTCACAGCAGCCTCGAACTCCTGGGCTCAAGCGATCCTCCTGCCTCAGCCTCCCAGAGTGCTGGGATTACAGGCATGAACCACCACCACACCCAGCCAATTTGTCCTGTTTTTTAAAAGTTGTATGTGTAAACATACTTGTGTCTGGAAAGATAATGCAAAATGTTAACAGGCAACAGATCTATAGATGACTTAAATTTTCTTTTTGCTTATCCAAGTATAAAACTTTCTAAAATAAATACAGGTTACTATTGTAATTAAAAAGTTAAAAGATGAGACTAAAATTTCCAACACAAATTTCCAAATGCCTACCATATTAACAGTCTCTAAAACAAAACAAAACAAAAGTTTACTATGACAAACACATCTGTTTAATATCATTATGTACTAAGGATAAAAACAGTAAAACTTTTCTTTTTGGTCATTGTGTGTGAGGGGTAAGCAAATAAAAACATGTCCTGGAATCTTCAAAGTTTTCTATTTAGCAAGACGTCATTTGTGATGATGTACCACTAAGTGGCAGAGAGGTCAGTCTCTCCAGTTAAATATAGTATAATTATACAGTCGATAAAATTAAAGTAAAATGTACATATTTACTATAATTACTACTCTTGCTCAAAATCCTGCCTTTGAAAATAGAAATGAAACCAAAAGTAAAAATGAAACAAGAACTTTAATTCATAAAAATGAATTAAGACAGAAGCGGATCTGGGAGGGGGTATTACAGAGAAGCTGCCAAAAGAACTGACCCTTGCTCAGGGCAAGAGGACATTTGCTGGAAGGCAGAGTGGCTCCTCAGGACACATGGAAGCATTATCACCGAAACCGCAAAGATCTTGCAGTACATACCCCTGAGTGGTTAATAAAAAGAGCAGACTAGCTACACTGAGCAACTCACCCAGAGCTGAGCCCATGTGGACCATCCAGGTTAGGTTCTCCTTCGGGTTCCCAGACGTCCAAGCCTCTTGGCCGACTGAATGGTGATTACTGAGATTATGTGGCTGGTAATCCATTCCCTCTAGTTTTTAGTTTTCTTTCTCCTAATCTGTTGTTGTCCTTGCCCTAAAGATCTCTAAGAGGTTTTTTACTCCAGTCTTTGCACCAGCTACCAGCAGTTTGCTTCTCTTGTGAGAAAGGTGTTTTAAGAGATGCATGACTTGTACTTGGTTTACCTGTGCACTACGCCCACGGAGACATCCACATTTTGTAGGTTTCCTACATTCCTTCCAAGCAATCACAAAGCGAATTGCATATTAGCATATTTATATAAACCCCCGTTTTACAAAGCAAAGTCTTTCAAGTCTGCTTTGTTTTTTTTGAGACAGGGTCATGGTCTATTGCCAGGGCTAGAGGGCAGCGGCGGCATCATTATAGCTCACAGCAGCCTCAAACTCCTGGGCTCAAGTGATCCTCCTGCCTCAGCCTCCTGAGTAGCTAGGACCACAGGCAGGCGCCACCACACCTGCTTAATTTTTCTATTTTTAGTAGAGATAGGGTCCCACTCTTGCTCTGGCTGGTCTTGAACAGGAGGATACTCCAGCAAGCCTTCCCCCTTGGCCTCCCAAAATGCTAGAATAAGCCACCACTCAAGTCTTTTAAGAGGAAGGATGATGCGCAGAGAGAACAAAGTAGGAGTCAAGAAATTAAATATTCAAGATCCCAAAGAGCTATCTGGTGTCCAAATGGAGGAGGCGATAAAAGCACGAGGAATAACCGGAAAAAGGGAAGGAGAAAGGAGGAAGTGAAATGAAGGGCACAGTCGCAGACGTTTCTGCAAGTGAATCTTGAGCAAGATAAAGGAAGATGAAGCAAAGCGCCCAGAAGCTGGGAAGACGAACACACTGAGGGTGGGCGGTGTGGTGAGGGTGAAGGCCAATCGGAGGACCTGCTGGTGGAACTTGTGCTGCCACCCAGTCCCTAGAAGGTGTCACAAAACGGGATGGGGACGCTGACCGAGGAAATAAGGCAGCCACGTGTTTCTACCTTGGGCTTCTGAGTCATGCCTGGCTAGAGGCTACCACAGGAAGGGGAAGTGGAATGACCACACACTCTCTGCACGGGCTTTGGACACCTTGGCTGCCACTCAGATCTCGGAATACGGCACCTTCAAGAGAAGGATGAGGTTTAGCACACGGAAAAAGAACCCCTGAGGTTTAACCCCCAACTCCCTGAAGTGTCTAGAGCTTGCTACAGGGAAAAGCAAAGAATAATTCATGTGTATCTTTGCAAGAAGGCTGACAGACGGTAAATAATCCCAGGTTTCTGTGACATTTCTAAACGAAAAGTGTACCAGGAGATGCAAGCTCGTGTGCTCTTCCAGTGGGGAGGCTCCCACTGGTTTTTCACTGTACTTTGGTTAAACTGTAATAGTGTAGTGGGTGAGCCACCGTATAATTGAGAGCAGTGAGAAGTATTAATATGATGAAACAAGAAGCAAAGGGGCTTTCTGGGGAAAAGGGCATGGGTGAAAAATATTTTATTCCAATCAGGAGGCCTTGTTTTAATCTGGACTCTGATATTGCTAACAGTGATCTTTAAAAAGTCACTTTAATTCTGTAAGCTTCAGTGACCTCAACCACAATTTGGACTGTTCACCTACACCCCTGGGACCTGGAAATCTACCTGGTAGATAGTAGGCACTCATCAAGTATTTGCCGAAGGGAAAAATATAAAGATATTGAATTAATAGTCTTTCAAATTTGTTCTTTCCAATGTTGTGTTGTCTAATACAACAGCCACGAGGTACAAGGAGCTACTTAAGGCCAGGCACGGTGGCTCACACCTGTAATCCTTGCACTCTGGGAGGCCGAGGGGGGTCGATTGTTTGAGCTCAGGAGTTCCAGACCAGCCTGAGCAAGAGCAAGAACCCATCTCTACTAAAAACAGAAATTAGTCAAACAACTAAAAATAGAAAAAAATAGCTGGGCATGGTGGTACGTGCCTGTAGTCCCAGCTACTCGGGAGGCTGAGGCAGGAGGATCGCTTGAGCCCAGGAGTTTGAGGTTGCTGTGAGCTACGCTGACGCCACGGCACTCTAGCCCGGGCAACACAGTGAGACTCTGTCTCAAAAAAAAAAAAAAACTGCTCTGCGAAAGACACTGTTAAGAGAATGAAGACAAGTCACAGACCAGGAAAGAACACTTGCAAAACACTCAACTGATAAAGGACTTATATGCAAAATATACACAGAACTCTTAAAACTTGGCAATAAGAAAGCAAAGACCCCGATTAAAAAGTGGGCTAAAGATCTAACCCTAACCCTGGCAGCTTTATTATTCATAACTGCCCCAAACTGGTGGCACCAAGATGTCCCTCGATAGGTGAACGACGAACTGTGGGTGCCATACAGCGTGTTATCGTTCAGTGCTGAAGAGAAATGACCTCTTTCACAAGCTGTGAAGACATGAAGAAATATCAAATGCAAATTGCTAAATAAAAGAAGCCAATCTTGAAAAGACGACACCATACAATTCCAACTACATGACGTTCCAGAAAAGGCAAAGTATGGAGACAGTACAAAGATCAGTGGTTGCCAGGGGCTGGGAGGAGGCCAGGATGAACAGGCAGAGCAGAGAGGATATTTAGGGCAGGGAAACCACTCCCTGTGGCATTGCAACGATACACGTTGTACACTTTTCATACCCCACAGAATACACAACACAGCGAACTCTAATGTAAACTACGGACTTTGGTTAATAATAACATATCTGGCTCCTTCACTGTAAAAAGTGTACCACACTAACACAGAAAACGGAGGAGTGGGGGGCATAGCATATAGGAACTCTCTACTTTCTGCTCAGTTTTTCTACCAATCTAAACTGCTCTAAAAAATAAAGCTGATTGATGTACAAAAATTACTTCTCAAAATTAGCTGTAAACTCTTAGCCCTTTAAGATAGCAATAATTGTTTTCAAATATTAAAACCAGAAATAGTCCAAATATTGTGATTTATAAGTTGTGAAGCAACACTCCGATATTAACGAAAAAATAGCCCCCCCACCCCCAGTGATGTCCTTTAAGAACAATGACAAATTTGCTCAAACACAATCACGGATCCAAAATTGCCTTACGATCTGAAAGCACTTAAGCCTTCTAAAAGCAGAGAGCATTCTAAATGTGGCTTACTGCTGTTGAAACAAAATTTGCGGCCAGGGCTGCGTCCTGTTCTGCGGCAGGCCGAGTTTAGCCCTGCAACTTCATCGCTGCCTCCTGTAGCTCTTCATCTTCCACCTACACGTTCGTGAAGGTGACGCTTTCTATACCGAATGGCGGGGCGCGCCTTGTCCCCGCTGAAAGGAAGGCTCCATCCAGCGTGCAGCAGAAGCACACATAGAAGGGGTTGGCACAAACATGTCACGTGCATTTGCAAAACTGCACCCTGATAAAACCAGCCCTAAGAGAAGACTAGCTTTGCTTCCAGAATGACATCTTTAGGATAACCCTTAAGAACATTCTCATAGCCAAAGATTCACTTTGATGGGGCCCCCTAAACGAAGAGTTCCCTAGCTGCTTACCTCGAGGAACCGCACTACTAAGCAGGTTTATCTTTTTAAAAACCATTTCTACATTTTCTTTGGTTTGTGGGTCCCCACTAGGTTCGTAATGGAAGGTTGGGGTACAAACCATCCGTAACTGAGGAAGGAGCAGAGCACATCTCACGATGCTGCCCAGCAAGGCTGCTTTCACTAAATGGCCACACTCTGCCTCCCCACTTCCAGATCACAGCCTCCCTGGCCGCTCCTACGACATAGGATGATCATCCTCTCTCTTCTGGGGTGTTTCCTACTTCCGCTACCAAACCCAGACTAGTCTTCTCGAAGGCTTGGAGACAGAAGGTTCTTCTAATCTAGGCCTCAGATGCATCTTGTAGATTGCCACAAACATTGTCCTGCTCGTGGTGGGGCCCAGAGACGCGACCCCTAGGGGGTTCCACAGCTGGTTGCTCAGTGGCCTGGAACATGCAGTGCAGCCTCTGGTCTCGTTTCTCCTGAACACTTCCTCTTCCGGGCTCAGTAAAGCTGTCTAGCTCCGCCGTGCTCCTGGCTTGAGGGGACAGGGAAGAAGATTTCCAAGCCTCTTTCCTAGGAGAGCTAAAATCATCTCTCATAACTTGTGTTCATTCTGTCCCCAGTCTATGGAGATGAGGGAACAGATGGTCTAGTCTCCAGTAGAAACCAAGATGGACCAATGGCTGCACAAATTAGCAAATGAAAGAAACATTTGCATGGAGTGTTACTCAGCCATAAAAAATGAATTAATGCCTTTTGTAACGATCTGGATAGAACAAGAGACCATGCTCCGAAGTGATGTATCTCAAGAATGGAAAAACAAACACCACATGTACTCACCATTAAATTGGAACTAAATGAACAGCACTCATGTGCACAGATGGAAGTAAAACTCACGGGAAATCAAGCAGGTGGGAGGGGGAGGAAGGGATAGGTGAAATCATACCTAACGGGTACAGTGCACACTATCTGGGTGATGGGCACACTTATAACTTTGACTCAAGCAGTAAAACACAATCCATGCAACCAAAACATCCGTACCCCTGTAATCTTCTTAAATTTTTAAAAAATATATAATAATACTGACAATAATAAAAATCATGAAAGGACAGAAAAAGAATCTTAAGAAAGCATTTGAAGTATTTTCCTTTTAAAATCGACAAAAATCAACGCTATCCAAACGAAAGGCCTCAAAGTCTGTTAGCAGAGAAAGATGGAGTAAAATACAGTTAATATATCTAAAGTTGTAAAACTGTAAAATTGTTTTTAAAGGTGCCTTTCTTGTTACATCAAAATGCAATTTTCAAGAGGCATTGTGAAATGAAAAAAAAGAAAGAAAGAAACATTTGACAACACGTAGTTAAATTCCATTTAAACAAGAGCTCTTTGAGGAGATGTACTGAGGGGTCATTTTCTTGGTTCATTTTAGAATCTAAAATCGAGTCTCAGCGAGAGTAGACACTCATTTCTTTAAACACCCCTAGACACTTTGGTTATACAGCCCTCCCAACCTGGCCAAACCCAAGATGACTTTAAAAAGAGGTATTTTAATCCCCTCTTGAAAACTGGCTACTCCTCAGCTAAAAAGATACAGTTAATGCAAAGCACATCTGCCCATAAGACAGAAATTCGACTAAAGAAATAGCAGCCAGGTCCCAAAAGATCATTTTCTGTCATTTTCAAACTTCCATGAAGCTGACTGGTCACCTTGAATGCCTTTGGGAGAGCAGCCCTGCCTCGCACAGTGAGGTTACTCTTTAGCCCCCACCCAAAGCTTGTGGGATCTCTGAGTGTTTTCATGTGGAAGGACCCTTGGAACGAAGCACTCTGAGCCTCGGAGTGCCGCCTCCCATCCCCGTTGTCATGACCCTCTCAGCTCATTCCGCTTCTCGCCGTTGACAAGTGCGTCCACGCAATTCACGGCTGACACACGCCTCTGCCGCCACTGCTGCCCCGAGCACAGCAGAAAGAAGCTATTAGGGACACTTGTGATTTATAAACAAACATTGAAAAATGAAGCTGGCTCAGACAACTATATTTGCTCAATTGTGGATATGTTTAAAGAGTAAATCCAAATTCTCTTTAGAATATAATCAACTCTCATTTAAATGAATAAAAATACATTGGGGACAAATGACTCAAAGAAAGCATTTTTATATTTCCTTAAATTTCACATTGAAGGGATCAAAGGATACTTGGAATTTAAAAATGTCTAATAATGACTTATATAAATATGAGTATAGACTCTACCCTAACACCATTTTGTCTTTCCTACTAAACCATTTAGAAAGAACTTTATAAATTGCATCCTTCTGGATGCAGATTCAGACTTTTCCTGCTCCTTGCTCACCTACTAAAGGTAATTTACTTGCCAAGAAGGAAAACAAAACAAAAAAATTAAAAGAAGGGGAAACATAGGCTTGGATTCCCCTACGGATAAAGAGTTGAAAAAAACTTAAGATCTGAGAATAGTGGCTGATGGAGAAACAATAAAAGGAAGCAATAACTACAAAATGTTAAAGTCTGTTTGGCAGAATGAGCCCATCTCTAAAATTCAGTGAGACGCAAATGGCAGTTACAAGACAGGTGAGTAGGACAGGTGCAGTTTACTCCAGCTTCCATGACTGTGCAGACAGCTAAAGCTGGTTTGATCTAAATTCCTCTCTTGCACACACTGTAACACACAGAGGAAAAGATCCAGACTATAGCTGTCTGTGCCTAATTTCAAATATATTCCCTAAAATCTCCCCAATCTTATATATATGACGTGAACTATCCTTGATAAACCCATGTCCTTTAGACATAAATAACCTTGACTCAATAACAAGAGAGTCACAGTGATAAAGAATGGTTCATTTCCTTCTCTTAAAAAGATTACTAGTAGCCCATCTTTAGTTCACTTTTCTCCTCAATTTCTACAAAGTTGTCTTTGTAGACTAATGTCATGCTATCTCTGAAACACAGACGCAGCAATTAATCAGATTTTTCCTTTTTATCCCGAGGCACCCTGGCCACCCTGTTCCAGAAAAGTACTGCAAGAGTCTGCCAAATCAATTAATCACAACTTTCCAGACATCCAAATCTTCAGGCTGTGGAATGAAACCTGAACTCCCCCTCCTGACAATCACCATCTTCCCAGATCTGGTCCTTACCGAGAGTGCCTTGGGAATAGCACCAGATTGGATTTAGGAGACTGATTAATCCTGACCTTCCCCGGTAATCTTAGTTTCTGCATCTAAACATAAAGAAGTTAGAAATTAAACTTGACCATCTAAGAATTTTCAAGCTCGACTTTCAACATCTCTATTCCATCTTTCCCAACCTCCAGGAAGATTAAAAAAGACAATGCCACAGTCAGTAGCATCTATTCTTACAGCTGTCCCAGCTGGGGCTGGTCTTTCCCTCCAAGAACTTAAAATCCAGTTGAAGATCAAAGACAATTTCTGACTGCCTTAAAATGAGCCCTACTAACGGACCCTGCATTCTCAATAGGGCAAAAACTGATGCTTGAAAGGTTAAAAAAAAAATGTCTTGTGGCCGTACAAAGAGCACTAATATCCCACAGGGGGAGGAGGGCGCTTAGGAAAAACCTCTCCACAAAGGTTTCTCAGAAGGGCGATAATGAGAAGTAGGTGGAGAAGTTCTGCACTAGAGGAACCCAGAAGGGCCTCACAAGTGCTAGTAACTGGCTAAATCACCCTGAACAAACTATTGAAACTGAACCTCACCTTGATACACCACCAACTGCACAGGGATTTTGCTTGGCTTAACCACGGCAAACCGCCGGCAGCTTCACTCTCAACGTCAATATTCCTTCCTCAAAGGGGCCCTTTGGTGACCACGGTCCAAAGTAGGTCTCTCTTCTCATTCTCTCAGCACCACTGATCCCCTTCCACAACTTGCTTCTTTTTCCTAACGGGACGTCTCCCACGCGAGATGGCGAGCTCCGTGAGGGTAGGGACTGAGTCTGTTTTGTTTGCGACGCTATAACCAGCCTGGCACAAAACAGGGGCTTGCTTGTTCCTGCCAAGCCCTTCCCTTCACCAACTCTGTCCCAGCATGTGGAAGGGTGTGCCAGGACTCTTTTCTAGAGATTCACCCTGAGAGATGGCCTCCAATACTAGTAATTCGCTAACTCTGTTTCTTTTAAAACCACTTCAAGATCCCATTGGTCCCAGAGCGTAATCTCTCAGAAAATTTCCCCAGGATCTTTGATCAAATTATAAAAATTTTAGTATGATTTTCAGAGTTTTTACAATGATAAACTTGATATCAAGAAGAAGGTGTTAGACACGGAATGTGAATATTTTTTAAATGCAAGATGCATATCAAAATGGTATTTGTTACCCCTCATGGTGTCTAACCTTTTTTTTTTTTTTTTTGAGACAGAGTCTCACTTTGTTGCCCGGGCTAGAGTGCCATGGTGTCATCCTAGTTCACAGCAACCTCAAACTCCTGGGCTCAAGCGATCCTCCTTGCCTCAGCCTCCCAAGTAGCTGGGACTACAGGCATGCGCTACCATACCCGGCTAATTTTTTTCTATATATTTTTAGTTGTCCGATTAATTTCTATTTTTGGTAGAGACGGGGTCTCACTCTTGCTCAGGCTGGTCTTGAGCTCCTGAGCTCAAACAATCCGCCCGCCTCGGCCTCCCAGAGTGCTGGGATTACAGGCGTGAGCCACCGTGCCCGGCCACGGTGTCTAACTTTTAAAAGACTCTTCCTTTCCGATTCCAGTGGCTGTTGTTCTACCACTGGATGTACAATAGCTGAGCTGCTAATAGAGAGATGAGGCTATAAACAGTCTAGGATATAAACCCATTCCACACCTAGCAGAAAAAAATCTGTAGCGGACAAGAAGTGAGAACGTATATTGGGGAGGGAGAGATCAAGATTGAGACATGCAAGTCCTTTCACATCAGAACAGCTAACATGCTGTGTTACCCCCCTGAAAAATAACCCCTTCCCATGTAGGAGAACCCAAGTCAGGTCCTATTACAGTGAAATGAATCTTAGTGAAAATATAACATGAGGAAATAAGGGCTCTCTCTACCAAGAAGAGAAATTCTTTAAGTCAAGTCAGCTTACAACAGCAACAAGAAAATATATATCCTTCTGCAGTATCAAGATATCTGGCAAGGTTCTAGAAATTGAAAACAGTAAAAAAAAAAAAATACATATATATGTATATACACACACATGCACGAGTATAAAAATTAGGGAGATTAAAACAAAAAATATACAAAATACTTCATCCCTTCAGCTTTCTATTAAGTATGGTCTTTAATTAGGTAACCATGTAATTGTACATCTAAACCAGGCCAGTTTTAGAGAGAATGAGAGCCTCACTAATCATCAGCCGCACCAGGACAAGTGTACGCTGGGACTGTCCTGGACTCCAGGACACACAATCCCTCACTGTAACAAAGGCCACGAAAGCTGCAAGATTTCATGAAACAAAAATCAGATGAAACAATACGCAAATTACTCCTTTAGTAATGTTTTTATTTAAAAAAGCTTTTAAGAAATGAATTTCAAGAGTTTTTAGTAAAAGCTCCTTTAGTAAGGTTTTTATTTTAAAAAGCTTTTAAGAAATGAATTTTAAAAGATCACTTCCACAAAACATTTTGTCTACGTGGGGCAACGTGCTATTAAACAAAGGATATAAATTAAAGAATGAGCAGGAGAGTATTAAAACAGGGAATTAATCTCTAAAGGGCCTTATCTCTAATAGGACCAGAATCTTAAAGTAATATTTTTGTTAGTTAAGAAAGGCAATCCCTCTAAAAACATCAGCAAAAATCCCATATAGATGTTTCTATACCATAGTCTCTAGTAACATTAATTGTTTTTGTTACTAGGAAACATTTGCACAAAAACAAGATTTATGTTGTCCTCCACCTAAAGGAACAACCCTGCATTCGCCATTAGCGCTACACTTAATATCTCCACAGCAACTAGTACAATTGGGGTGTTGCCACAGGGGGATGATGAACTGGAAAACAAAGCTATAGAAGTGGTAGAGAAGAAAACACACTTCCCCACACCCGTGCTGGCAAAATAACCACCAAAAGAAAAAAGGGAAAACTTGCTAAAAAGAACCCTTTTGAAGTTGCTATGGTCCATTGCTACCAGGCTGGTGAAACCCAAACTTTCCAGGTCTTTAAGACACCCAAGTGTGCAGTAGGGTGAAAAAAAAAAAGTTTCAAAAATGGTAAATTGTATGGAGTTAACCGCAGAGATGACTTTCTCCAAAGAACTCTGAGGTGGGGAAGAGATGAGGGTTCTGAAACCGATGAAGCATGATTTCCACAGGTTTTCAGTACGACTGCCAAGCAGGCACCGGTACAAACGGAACGTCCGGGAAGAAAGGACTAGCTAGCTCAAGCCTTCAGAACCCACCACCGGCAGCTGGCTTGGTGATGAAGGGGAAGAAGGAAGAGGAGGGGGAGGAGTTATGCAACCCTGGGCAAAAGACACCCTTGGCCCAGGCCAGGCAGTGGCTACAGCAGGCAGAAGGCCAGGAAGAGGGCAGCACATTGACTGGGAAACAGGAAACCCAGGTTCATCACTTGCATCTGCATGGCAGAACGCAGGGACAGATGACACCGGCAAAGCAGCAATATGCAAGAATACGCAACTCATTAACTTAGCAAACGAGTGTGGAGTGGCACCAGGCTAGGAAATACACATGCATAAAAAGTATAAACTCTGCTCAAGGCACTCAGGGTCGAGAAGGAACACAGTATCAACGGAACATCCTGTTACAGTATCGCAGTTGAGTGACAGAGCAAGTCCTAGGTACTCTCGGACAAAGAGGAGCCCCAAGCTTACCTGGGTGAGGTGACAAAGGAGGGAATGAGCCACGTTTCCTGAGGGGATGCTGGAGGCCGATTCGCCTGTGCTTTGAATCACCCCCCTAAAAATGCTCAACAAGACTGCAGTGCCCTTCACGTCGCTAAACCCAGCGAACACTGTGTCCTCATTTCACTCAACAACTCGAGAACTTACAACGGAACAAATTGCTCCACCCTGCTTTAAACGCTGGACTGCTCTGGCTTCGGGAACACGGCTCTCTGGTCCTCCTCACTGGTACCATGGTCTCCTATGACATAGTTAATACTATGACTATTAACTCTGCTGTTCCTCAGGGCTTCTCTCCCTCAGTGATTCTAGGGTTCCCGTAACTTTATATACCTGATCTTTGCTAATACACCTCCGGCCCTGCTCTCATCCCTGAATGCAGGTCTCTCCATCGCCAATGGCTGTTTGACACCTGTCTCCACTGGGATGACTAATGGGCAACTCCATTCACTACAACCCCCTCACCCTCCGAAAAACGAGGAGTCGTGCTTAACTTCTCCCACTCTCTCATGTCACACATCCTACCTGGAAATCTCAAAACTCTCAAAGCCACCCACCATTCTGCATGGACACAGCACCACCTACTCCAAGCTGTGTCGCTTCTCATATAGGATGCTGGCAACGGCCTCGCGATCACCTCCTTGCTTCTGCTCTGGCCCCTTCTACTCCCTTCCTCTGCCCAGCAGCCAGAGGGGTCTACCACGAATGCAAACCAGACCTTATCCTCTCTCTTACGTGACTGTGCAATGCCTTCTCACGGCATTTGGAACGAGACTCACACTCCTCACAAAGCCTGCAAGTCCTACCGTGCTGGTCCTGCCTGCCCGGCCACGCCTGTCTCTGCCGCAGCGAGACTGGCCCCTTCCCATTCCCGGGCAGCCAAGCTCCTCCCCGCACAGGCTGGGTCTTTCTCATCCTTCACATCTCAGTGCAAATCTGACCTCTTTTTAAATTTTTAATGACGAGTACGTAATAGTTGTGAATATTTATGGGGTACATGTGATGTTCTGATACCGGCACACAGTGTGTGACGATCAAATCAGGATAACTGGGATACCCATCACCTCAAGCATTTATCATTTCCTTGTGTTAAGAACATTCCAATCCTGCTTTCAGTTATTTTAAAGCATAGCATAACTTACTGTTGACTACAGTCTCTTTGTTGTGCTATCAAATATTGTTCATTCTACCTAATAATATTTTTGCACCCATTAACCAGCCCCACTTTATTTCCCCTTCCCTCTAGTAACCATCTCTGCCTCCAGTAGATCAATTGCTTTCACTGCAAAGCTGGCCTCTTCCAACAAACTCTCCTGACTGCAGTACAGTAGCTTCCCCAGTCACTTTCTGCTTCCTTTAAAGAACTGCTCCGAATCTAAACTTCATCAGTTTACTTGCTTTTCATCCTTCGACCACCCTTCTCAGCACCTTTGCCTCTCCCAACACACTCACAATCTCCACTGGAGGCGAAACTTTGACTTTTGTTCGCTGATGAATCCCCGGAATCAAGAATAATGTCTAGCACACAGCAAGTGCTCAGAAAACTGTGTTGAATGCGCTAATTAATTTCAGAAGGAGCTGGGGAGGGACTGAGAACATGTCTTAGCCATCTGTGCAGTACAGGTATTTGATAAAGCAAGACGCTGACGAAATCCAAGAAAATCTATGCTGAGAACTCGGTGAGTGCTGTGGTTTACCCAGCAGCTGGGGGAATTTTCTGCTACAAAATCTCTCCTCTGCACTTAGTTATTTCCTCCCACAGAACTGCACTCTCCTCCCTCCCCTCCCCTGCCCCATCCTCTCTCTCAATCTCCCTACTGTCTGTGCCTTTGTCTTCTCACATTCTAATCGTGTCTGTTCCTGCTGGCCAGGCAGTTAATACCAAGGGATGACTCCTCTGCTTTAGGTTTTACAGTGGCCTTGCTCCCCAAACTGTCATAATCAGCAACTGAACACGAACACCAATTAGTACGCAACATCATGCTTATAAACAAGGCAAGGACGGGATGATGGTGGTGGTGGGGGACAGGCAGGCAGCGAGGGGACGGGTGAGTTGATGTGGTGATGGGCTGGGGCTGAGACCTAGCCAGGTGCAGAGGTGTGTGAGCAGCCATGTTCCCTACACCCACAGATCTAATAATCTAAATATTTCATTGACTGGCTGAGGCACATCTTCTGGCACTGAAATTCAGAAATCTAAGCTATAGAAAATCTTAAAAGAGACATTTCCCTGTACCATCTGGCTCATTAACTCACTAGCAAAAGGCACTGGAACCTTCCTACGGCACTCACGAAGACAGCTCCCTGATACAGTTCAGTGTTTCAGATACAATATACCAAAGTGCTTGGATGGCAACTGCTAACAGATTATCTTTAGATCCATGCAGGGTATTTCTCCTTAATGGTAAGGCTGGTTAGAGCCGCACTGCCCACTGTACAGCTGCTAGCCATGCGTGCACGCGAATGTGGCCGGTCTGAGCTGAGAAGTGCTGTGAGCGTAGAAAACACATCAGAGTTCAAAGACTTAGAAAAATTTAAACATTTCATGAATTTTTATGTTGATTACAATTGATAACATTACATACGATAATCTTTCAGTATCCTGAGTTAAATAAAAACATTAATTTCACCTGTTTCTTTATATTTTGTAATGTGGCTATGGGAAAACAATTCACATACGTGGTTATCATGTGTGGTCCATGTTACAGGTCCACTGAGCAGCACCGGGTTCTCAGGGGATGATTATCTCCTGGGGATGGTCAGCACACTGGACCGGGGCCTGCTTTTGCAAGCTCAGAAACTATTTCATCGGTTCACCTCACAGAAATAAGCTCTGGGCTCTGGTTCATATTAACAAAAGATGCAACAGAGAATACCGATCTTTACATTTATCAGTGATGGCTGGGAGATGGAACAGACACCTTTCTGGTACTAGTGGCAGTTATTTACGTGGCCACTTACATGGCCAAGTCATCCTCATTTGGCTCTGGAGCTATGGGCAGGGAAGAGCAAGCTATTGACCAAGAGTTGCTTGACCAGGATAAAATGTAAGCAAACGAGCCAGAGCATCCTAAGGGGCACTGCACCCACAGACCCGGGGCTCAAGAAGTTTCGAGATCAGAGAAGTGAGGGCCTAGGAAGAATCTCCTTCAAAAGCATTTTAGAACACAAACTTTCTTACCCCCACATCAAGTTTTCAAAGCTATATGTTTATAAGAGAAAATGGATATATATACACACACATATATTCCCTACAGTAACAAAGTGACTCCAAATCTAAAAAGAATATATTTAAAAGAACTGCAAATATGAAAATATTCTATCTCTATGGCTTTAGAGTTTCCAAATTTTTTTTAAACTTCTATACCATGCAGTCTCTTCCCCCTAGAAACTGCTATATATATGTATACCATCCAGCTAATTTTCTACTCATATGTCTTAAAAATTACCCAAATCCTTTACTATCCCTGATTTCATTTCTTAAGACACAAGAAAATTCCCAAGCTTTTATTCCTTACACTAGTACTATTTCTACATTGCACAAGAGGGAGGCCCTTAACCAAAGAAATTGTCTTGAAATCACAATGCAAGATTGTTATTGCAGGATTCCTTTAAAAAACCCAAAACAAAACAACTAACCGCATCCATTATAATTCTTGTTCTTTTTAATTTCAGAAATTAACACCGTGGTTCCAAGACACCATCTACTCTGGAGTTTTATAGCCCTCTAGGTACTTACTATGGAAGACGCAATGAATGATACCACCTTTTGTCTAATTCATGATAATTTTGAAGCCTTTGAATGGCAGCTCTTGTTCTTGGAGAATTCATAACATTTCTAGGCAAGGAGAACAAATACCAGATTTTAAGAAATCAATGAGAATCTGGAGTCAAAAGTCAAGTGACAATCTCTGCCACTATCACCACCATGATGTTTAGTGAGTCATTTAACCCCTAGCACACACACAGAGGTCCGACACCACTATGAGGACACAAAGCCACATTCCTAGTAAGCAACTCCGACAAAGAAGGCCAGAGGAGGCTCTACTTGCTCTGGAATCACTTAGACTCTTCATTTTTTGTCTGCAACCTTGGTACTATCATTTTAAATATTTGCTAGGTATAGAAATAGAACTAGCAACAGTTAACTCTCCCTCCCACAAAGTGGTTCATTTTACATGTAAAATAAAACAGCCCTCAAAATGTAAATACTTGCTACGCTTGATGCGTCCATAACAATAAATTGTGAGATTAGGCAGCTCTTTCCCACGCCGGCATAAGGAACAAGTCAAACAGATCATTCTGTATCAGTTTCCTATTGCTGCTGTGGTAATGAGTTACCCAAACTTAGTGGCTTAAAACAACACCACCTTTTTTTTTCCTTACAGTTCTGGAGGCCAGAAGTCCAAAATGGACCTCACTGAGCTAAAATCATGTCGTCATCAGGGTTGTGTTCCCTTCTACACTGGGCCCACACAGATAACCGCAGATAATCCTAATGTTAACGTCAGCTGATTAGCAACCTTAACCCCATCTGCGAACTTAATAGAGTATCCCTGATCTGAAATGTTTGGGACCCGTAATGTTCCATATTTTGAATTTTTTTTGGATTTTGGAATATTTGCATATACATACTGAGATATCTTGGAGATGGGACCCGAATCTAAACATGAAATTCATTTGTTTCATATACACTTTATACATATAGCCTGAAAGTAATTTTTAATACAATATTTTTAATCATCTTGTTCACGAAACAAAGTTTTGACTCCGACCTATCACATGAGGTCACGTGTGGAATTTTCCACTTGTGGCGTCACGATGGCACTCAAAAAAGTTTCAGATTTGGGGGCTTTTTGGATTAAGGATGCTCAACCTGGACAACAGAACAGATTCACAGGTTGTGGGGACAAGGTATGAACAGCTTTGGGGGCCGTTATTCTGCCCACCAGCGGCTCCGACAGTCATTAGAAAACAGTCAAAGAAACCTCACGTGCACAAGCTACTCTCCTCTGACAAGGATTTTTAACCATTTTAATTTACAACAGGTGAAAACCCTAAAGCTAAGACAACGAAGATGTTATTACAGAACAGCAGTCCTGAGCGTGCTGACCGGGGATGGGAGAACACACTGCTCCTCATCTGGACTCGACGCCACGGCTGACCGAGCGCTCAGCAGCTTTGGGAGAAATGTCTGACGATACCATGGTGAAAACTAAGCACCCGTGTCTTTCAACAGCGACAGTGAAAACACGATCCAGCTGCGATCCTCCACATGGCAAATTGCGAGGAGTTGATAGAATGTTTGGAAAGGTGTGATTTTTCCTTCGATAAAACTGCACGCACAAAGAATACAAATGGGACCCAAACTGGGAGACACGTGCTGGATTCTGCAATCAAAAGTGCACTGTCCAGACTGCAGCCAGCCTGCTTGCTTCCAAAACCTAACTCAGCTGTGAACTAATTCAGCTGTGTGACCTTAGACAAGGAACTTAATTTCTCTGTCTTAAATAAAGATCTTTAAAATAGGGATACTATCTGCCTCAGAGGGTTTTAGGAGTAAATGAGTTAACAGTTCCATGTACGCAGAACAAACCCTGGCACATAGCGAACGCATTAAGTATTTGTTAAACAAAATGTTAAACATTCCTGCTTGCTGCTTATAACTCGCCAAACTACGTTTCCAAGGGAGCTAATGTCTCAGCCCTAACTAATCTATCATAGAGGATATATTTTTATATACACGCAAATATACTCAATGACATTCTTGCAGAAGTGGTATGTAACACGAACGTAACAAAAACGATGCCTTTTGTTGCTATTAAAGTTTGTAGTAATAACTGGTTAAACAACTCGACAAACAAACGCAAATCGCAGGAGACAGTAGCAGCTGTGTTAAATAAACTGTCTCGCGGCCTCCTAAAGAAAAACCGCACAGTATCGGCGAGGACAGTAGGGTTTGTGATTCGTGATGGCCCAGCATTTTCTGGGACAGTGCTGTTCATGGTACAGTACTCCCCAGATGTCTGAGGTCTGTGATGGACAGTACCATTTGTGCTAGACCAACACGACCAGCATCCGCTGAGAGGGCAGGCATATTGTGACCACCGCTTCAAAAGCTTTTTAGCATTCACAGCTAGTGTTATATACTCTTATGAAAGTTCTTGAATTCAAGGGCGGCGTATAGCCAACTTCAGTCATGTTATTTTAACGGCAAAGGAAAGGGGGAAGGAAAGGTGGAAGGCAGGATACTGACCCTCCCGGCACAGGCAAGATGTAACTCGCAGACATTGCACCACAAAATAATGATTCAATTTGAGACGACAGGATTTTAAGAATTAGAAGTGCAGCTCATACGCAAAAAAAAAAAAAAAAAGATACCCACGCCACTGAATATTTACTATGCGCCAGGCGTTACTCTTCGTGTTTCAAACATATCATGTCGTGTACTTCGTACCGTCACTTTGTGAGGTGGATACTATTTTATTCCCATTTTACAGGTAGGAAATGGAGTTTATCAGTGGAGGCTGCTCAAGGCACCTGGTGATGAGCCCTGGAGCCAGGATTCAAGGCCACGTCTGCCTGGGCCTGTCCAGGTTCACCTCTGGCCTTACGCCACGACCTTGGGCAGCACAGACCAGAGAAACATTCCGGGAGACTGCAGACACACAATCCTGTATCAAAACACATCCCCCAAACCCGACTTACCTGCGAAGCTAGCAGAGAGAAACCGGAAGGCGTGTGGGCGTTGCAATCAGCTGGGCCTGGCCCGAACCCTGACCGGCGTCCTACCCGCCCCGCACACTCGCCTGGTTAACCCTCCCGAATGGTTTCTCCATGGTGGAGACATTAATCAATTATTAGTAGAATCGTTTCTGTTTGCAGGGCTGAATGAAGATGAAGACAGCATCTCACTCCATCTCCCGTAGCTCCCATCCCATAGTACCTACCAGTATTTCACCAGCGCATCGCCCCACACTAGCTCCATCTTCTGAGTGGGGTGAAGCTCAGAGAACCAACCGGATCGTTTGGCCTCTTCGAAGGTTTAGCTTCACATGCAACTCATGCTTCGAGTCCTCCTGAAAGGTCTCCACTTCTCTGGAGACAGGCTGCCATCTAAGGGGACTGGGTGCTCCGCGGCACCCCAATCCACTCCAGTGGTCCATGATCCCAAACCACTTGCTCTACGTTTGACCCTCTTCCTTACCCCTAAACAAACAATCATCCCTTCACATTTTCTGCGGCTGTTAGATCAGACTACCTAATGAAAGTAATCCCCAGGTAAAGAAAGACATCTTTAACCCCTGCAGGGGGTGTGGGTACGTCCGTTAAGAGGCGGCTTCCCAGGATAACTGCAATTGGCAGAGCGGGCCAGGGAAGACCTTGACATGTCTCCCCCCACGCACCCCCGTCAGACCAGGCCCTCTGGGGTCACAGAATGTGACGCGGTTCCAACAACAGAAGCCGAGTGCAGCAGGCCTCGGAACGAGCACAGCCCTTCCGGCACACAGCCTCTGCCTTTCGCATGTTCCCACCTCCTGGGAGGTTGTTCCCCTCAGTCCCTTCCAATCTGTGGAAAAGTTTTTTTAAAAGATTGATTCTTAGGCCGGGCGCGGTGGCTCACGCTTGTAATCCTAGCACTCGCAGAGGCCAAGGTGGGAGGATCGTTTGAGCTCAGGAGTAGAAGTTCGAGACCAACCTGAGCAAGAGCAAGACCCCATTTCTACCAAAAATAGAAAGAAATTAATTGGACAGCTAAAAATATATAGAAAAAATTAGCCGGGCATGGTG
>CAUYSK010060263.1:0-61126 GCA_963575035.1 Avahi laniger
AAAAAAATGGTGGATCTGGGAAAAGCTGCCTAAAACCAGTCTTTCTCAGCCTTTTTGAAATTGCTGGCCTGACTGCTTAACTTTAACGACCCACATTTCTTTATGTTAACATGTGATCAGATTTATAGGCAAAGGCTATAACTGCAAAAATGGCCTTGGGAGCAGGGAGGAGACAGTGCACACACAGCGTGGCCCTACTATTCCCAGAATACAGATCCTGGTCTGTCTTTGTTTCACTTCAGTCTAGAACTCCGACGCGTGTTTTACCTCATTTCACGTAAGCTCACGACTCTGCCGTGACTACGAGAACAGCAACACTCTATGACGTGACGAGGGGGAGGCTCATACATGAAAATTCATCTTGCTTTTTCTTTTTTAAGAACTTGACAGCGCCTTCTGGATCCTTTGGAGACATCCTGCCGGGGACGCTGCAGCGGCAGAGTTGAAGGTCTCTGCTCTGCTCCTACTCACTGCTGCAAGAATGTCATGTTCACGCGGCCTCTCCGGAGGGTGGCTTGGCAAGGAGCAGCCGCGAGTTTCAAAACGCTGGAGTTCCTTAAGGTGCGGCCCTGTGCCCTCGGCCTCCCACGCAACGCTTTCGTTAAGTTTAGAGCTTACGTGAAATCAGGTAAAACACGGGTCAGAGTTCCAGTTGTTCTTCAAGATTGAAGAACCGAAACAACCTTCCTAAGGGATTCCATTCGCACCCACGGCTTTAATCACCCCTCCGTCCTTCCTCGCGGATCCCCAGGAAGCCCCACTGTGTGGCACCTGCCGTCCGGGTGCTGGGGACACGGTGTTGTCATCTGCCTCCAGACAAGACACCCAGGGAACAGCTGCCTCTTGGGCACCACATCTTGGATGTCTCTCGGGCACGTCACACGCATCTTCCCCTCAAACCTGGGCCTCGCCCTGGGTTCCCCACCCTGAATCTTAGTGAAGGAACCACATCTGTCCTTATACGTGCCAGAAACCTAGAGGTCGTGTAGACCCCTCCCTGTTCCTTCCCTTCCAACCTTCTCCTTTGTCGCCACTGAGGCCTGTGGATTCGCCCCTTGAGCGCCCCGGAATCTTCTCTCTTTCCTCATCCCCACCCTGCCCGACTGCGGCCACGTCAGCCCTGCGGCAGCCTCCCAGCTGGGCTCCCGGGCCTCCCCGCTGACCACCTTCCAGGGCATTTACCAGCTGCCACCAAGATGATTGTCTCAAAACGCAAACTTGTTCCATCAGCTCCTTACTTAAAATTTTCCACTGGCTTCTTGCTGCTCTCAGGAGAGAGCAGAGCTTCTTACCAGGGCTCCGCACAGGCATGGCCCCTGGGGACCCCCCTCGCCAGCCTGCCCCACCCCACGCCTGAGCTCTCCACGCTCCCCCTCCTCACCACTTCACTGCTCCCTCTGCCCAGAGTTCTCCCCGCCCTGCTCTTTGGCAAACAACTCCTATGCATCCTGCAGATGCCCCGCCTCCCTGACCTGGTCGAGCCCTGCACTTCTTCACTGCGATTATCACCATTCAAGTTTTACGCTTATTTGAGTGATTTTTCCATTAATGCCCACCTCAGCCCTCCCCCAGAGACCATAAGCTCTATGAGGGCAGGGATAGTGCCTGTTTTTTCCCTAGTATTTTATTGTAAAAAATTTTAAATGTATGGTAAAGCTGGAAGAGTTTTACAGGCAACATGACTACACCCACAGCCTGGAGTCCCCCGTTCCTGGCCCCACGACATCTCTGCCCTGCTCAGGGCCTGGCGTCTGGCAGCACGCGGTGAGTCTTGGTTGAGCGGAAGTCGTTCGTGCCCTGCCACCTCTAGGAAAGTGAAGGAAAGGTGGGTGGGAGTCTGTGCAGTAACGCGCCTCTCAGCGTGGTCTACGCGTGCAGCAAACTGGAAACGACTTAGATGCCTGCAAAGGGGACTGGCGAGATATATGCTGGCACCCCCCGCACGACGGCATTCGAGACCTGCCATCAGTAACGCGATGGCGCGGATCTGTGCATACTGACACGGGAGAAGCTTCCTGATGATGTACTACTGGGAACAAAACTAAAGAAAACTGGGTGTAATATGACACTACTTTTTGTAAAATTAAAAAATCAATAAACTTTCAGTAACGCCTATTGTGTGCCAAGTACTATCCTAAGTACTTTACACAGATCAATGCATTTTAGTCCTCACGACGCCCCTAAGAGGTAGGTACTCCGTATCATCCCATTTAACAGGTGAGGAAACTGAGGCATATGGAGGGTCGGTCATTTGCTTAGAATCACACAGCTAATTCCACAGGAAAATGCCTTGGAAGTTACAAAACATAACCGCAGTATTGCTGAGAGATAGAATTTCGCATGATTTGGGATTTAATTTCCCTTTCGCCTCTGTCACGTTTCATTTTTCTCCAGTGTTCGTGTCCCACTTGTGCATTTGTTTTAATCGAAAATCACTTCTCAAGTGGAGAAGCAAAGTTAAGTCTGGAGAAGGGAACGCTCGGCCTCACACCCACGAAGCCTTCCTCAACAGATGTCCCATCGCAGTGGGATCCGACGCGACATTTCAGAATCGTGCAACCATGTGAGAAAAAAGCCCCAGTAACCTTTGTCAGAGCCGGGTAGCGGGATGCCGAGGTCCCGGAGGAGCTGCTCCGTCTCCTCCAGCCAGGACAGCGGGAGGCTGAGCACGTCCAGCGACGCCTTCTGGAGCCCCGAGACAGGTGGGCTCACCTGGAGCTTCTGAAGAAGGTCCACCTCCTTCCGCAGGCTGCTGCCGCGGCAAGACAGTTTCATGCAAGCCTGAAAAGGGATGAGATCATGAGAAGCCCGGACCCTGTGGACAGAAATAGCACCTGACGTGATCTGCAAGGGACAACAGTCTCAACTGGGCCACGAAGCGGGCAGCGCCCCACGCTGGCTTGCCCTGGGATGGTCTGGGTTTCTTTTGCCTTTTTTTTTTTTTTTGGCAGCTTTTATTTATTTATTTTTTTGCACTCAGATCTGCATTTTTGATGATCAAAGTGAACCCTCTTTTAGGAATATGCAACCCCAAAGCCAAATTACCATTGGCAATTAGGGTAAAAGGAGACCAAAGGTGGGCACTTCTTCCATTCATGAAAACTGCTGCTGAGACCAGCACACGACGGGTAGGAAAGCGCGGCTCCCTGGTTTGAGAGCGCGCTGGCAAGCCAGCGTCCGCACGAACTCCCCAGACGTAGCTGCTGGCTTCCAGGGAAAGCAGAGGCAGCTGCCCGCTCCCATAAGCTGGATCCTGGTGTGGGGCTCTGGGGGTGGTCGCACCCCCGTCCCTGCTCCTGCACAGCCAAAGGCAAGAGGGGGGGAACGGCCTTGTGTTGCTGGGCCGAAAGAGGAAATGCAGATACGGTGCGGGAATATTGCTTTGGTTTCTCTGAAGGTAACATAAGGGATTTTTAAAAGTTGTTTTGTTTTGTTTTTGGGGGCTGGGGCCTCCCAAAGTCAATACGAGAAAGTGCTCAGACACCAAGTTCATGGGAGGCATTTTTAGGTCCTTTGTCGTCTGTTCTCCAACAAGAGACAAAGTGGATAGAAAAGTAGATAGAAAGCTGCCCAACTTGCTCCGTGAAACCTGGACAGTTTCCCAAATAGGAGGCACAAAAATTAGACAAAGGGACCATTTGTGGGTGGTGTAAGAAGAGGCCACCTGACAGCTGTCTAGGGACATCATCAGCTTCTTGACGTCCTCGGCGGTCTGCTCCTGCTTGCAGTTGCTCAGCTGGGTCTCTTTCTGCAGCGTCCACTTTTTCTGCTGAAAGTTGATGTTGTCCTCGGTGACCTGGGCAATTTTCTCTATTAACTGGTGAGAAAATAAAAACAAAAAAAAATATGAATACAGGATGGCTCTGGGAGGAGGGGCCTGGAGAGTGGTAACTTAAGTCCCCGTCTCGGCAGGAGAGGAGGGCAGTCCCGGCATGCTTTGGTGATGGCCCTCAAGGGGAACATTGGGCCTGTCACCAGGACACTTCCCAGGACCAGAGATTTTTCTCAAGAGCCAAAGGGCCTTATCGTTGCCGTGAGCTTGTCCTGGATCCGTGCAGGGCGGCAGTGACTCCTAACGCTGAGCTCAGTGCTATGAGCTCACAGACAGAAAGTCAGGCTCTCCTACGTCCAATGAGAGCCACCCACGGTGTGTTTTCTTACCTGTCTTTGACACGGAGGCTTGGAGAGGACTGGGGACTCGTGCACAGTCCGCCCTCTCTGCCTTTGCTGGAGAGAACACGCCAGAACCCACCGACTGTGAAGAGACAGTCCCTACCCTCACGGTGCCAGTGAAGGCTACGTGTGCACGTCTGGGGACCAGAACTGAGCCTGGATGGTTTAATTTGATTTTCATGGAAACATTTCAAGGGAGTTTAACTGGCTTTTACTTTAAAAGCCAGGAAATCCCATAAAATCAAAACAAATCTTTATGGTGCAGCAACAGTGTGAAAAATATGTGCCACCAACAAAAACAGAAACATATGCTCCCAGGGTCTGGAATCCGGTCCCTGAAGAAGAGGAAAGCGGAGGATCCACGAGCGAGGATGACAGACTAACCTGCTGGTCAGTGATGGGCTTGTCCTGGATCAGCTTCGCCCGTCCGTAGGTGGCGTTGATGACCTGGCTTCGGAAGTGCTCCAGCTGCGGCACAAAGGGAGGGCACAGCATCAGCGGGGGCGGCGCTGCCCTCTCAGGGTGCAGGAGGCCCCACCAGGAGGGTCTGCACCGCACGCCTGAGCGATCACTGTGTCATCAGAACCGTCACCCCTCGCTGGAAGCGGCGGAAGTGAAAGAAGGCAGAAGAAAAGAGAACAGCAGCTTTAATTACTTCTGAGGCGGGCCTGCCTGACCCGCGCTGCCTGTGGTCAGTGCACGCACATGTCGCAACCCTCGGAAGAGCCACTCGCTGCCAATTATCCAGTGCGAGGTCTGGGGCCCAGAGCGCTCTTCGTAATTGCTAAGCCGGCACCAGACTGTGAGATAAATATTGAGGCTGTCGGCGCAAGTAAATTATGCAGTCAGCGAGGGAGCCTGGGGAGAGAGGACGCTCTCCTTTTGCCACTTTGTGCCTGGCCCATAAGCGTCCTGAAGACCGTGCCCATCGCATCATCTCTGTATGCCTGGAGCCCAGGACAGTGCCTGGCGCAGAGAGGCACCCAACAGATGTCGGCTGGATGCTCGCACACAGAAGCATCGGGAAAGTCAGGGTTCTCTGATCCAGCTCAAGCAGCTTTTCACCTCCCGGGTGCTGGTGTTTCCAGGTTAAAGCTGATCAAACAGCAGCTACACTAAGCCAGGGCTTGCGGAGTTACAAGTCCAGGGTGTCCTGGGTTCCATCAGAAGTTAGAGGCAAAGGAGCCCAACTTTCTCTGGGAATTTACCAATATGGCAGCCCTTGGCCTGGGCCTTTGGTCCACCAGCAAACGTGGTCAGTAAAGACTCTGAAACAGAACCTTGAAGGGACCAAAAGGGCCACTGAGTCAACTTGGGAGACAAGAGGGGTTCACAGGAGTTCACTGCACATGGGGGAGTTCTCATGGTGGATGTCCTAAGGACAGCTCTGCAGTCACCCTGCCTGGAGCAGACGAGGTGATGTGAGACACTCCAAGCCACCCTCTGGTTTCATGGCCATAGGGAGGGTCCCAGCTCACCCATGGAACTGGCTGGGTGGAGGAAGCCCTGTGACTGATGGTCCCACTGCCACCAGAGGCTCTCTATAGGCATGACTGTCCTGGGTAAAGGGACAGGTCCTCCTGGACCATAGCCTCGGTCCTGGAGTCACTCTCCTGGGAAGGGCAGAGTGACAGGTTCGTTGGCTTTGGAGGTACAGGGGTTGGAAGGCCCTGGGTGGCAGAGACAGGGCTTGTCCTTTTCCTCTTGTGTCTAGACCTGGAGGAGTCTCATTGCCTCTGGGGGTCCTCCTGGATGACCTCTGCTCGGAGCTATAACGAGGACCCCAGCTCTTGGGCAAAGGACACAGGGCAGGCCCTCAAATCCGGTGTGTGTTAGGGGGTACGGAATGCAGGGACGATGAGTGTGGAGAGACCCACCCTGGCAGGCTCTCTGCCCTTGCTAAGGGGCTGGCACCCTGCAGGAGAAATGACACTGGGGGTGACGGTGGTGGACATTTGAGTTTCAGTATGAGAGGACAAACCCCCGTCACACTGCCTGGTTAAGGCTTGGCGGTAGCACCTGGAAGGGCTTTGGGAGCCGGGCTGGGTGCCGTGGAGGGGATCCTTCAGGGATCGTGCTCTTAACCTTTTTTGGTGGTTCACAGACCCTTTTGAGAATCTGATGAGTGACGTGGTGGACCCTCCCTCCCAGAAGTAGAGGACAATCACACACACACACATGCAAAATGTCCGTGGCTGCCCTGGAGCCGTGGTTGCCAGGAGAGGCGCCGTGTGCAGGAGTCCGGGGCGGGCTGCCCTTGGCGGCCGTATTCTGGAGGGTCATGCCCTCCCGCTTGGTTCCCTGTTTGCTCTCGCTTATTCTTTGGTAGAATCTCGCCTGCACGTTCCGGCCCTTGCGACTGTGCACGTGTAACAGGAGGGGCCACTGGGCCGTCCTGGGCCAGAGCTTCCCAGAAATGGCGCCTCCGGACCAGCTGGGTCAGAGTGGCTCACAGCGCTGCCAGGAACTTCTCCACTGAGCACGCACTTTAGACACTCTGGGGTTTTACCTTATTAAGAAAAGTGACACTTCCTTACAGACAGTAACTGTGACATCTGCTGGGGCCCAAGGGGAAGAAAGATTGTGGCAAATGTGAGGACAAAAAATGTTAGGGAGAAAGTACTAGAAACACCATAGGGGTCATGGGACCTGGTTAACTGGGGCAAGCACTGAGCCAAGATTGGCTGCCTGGTCAGGGTGCACCATTAGGGTGGGAAGCTTCCTAGAAGGAGAAACCTCTTTAGTGACATCCACTGGGAGGAGAAGCCACAGAAAGTCTCGGCCCAGGAGATCAACAGGAGAATGACACCACGCTGTCCTCCCTCCGGCTGCCGCTTGGGGGCGAGAATCACTAGGGAACGTGGACCAGTGAGGGGGGCTCTGGAACATGCCTACCTGACCTACTGCCCTTTCCAAATTGACTTTAATAAGGCTCTCTCTGTTCCCCATTTCTTGCAGCTGAAGCAATTTCCTTCTGGAATCCTCCTGAAGCTTCTCTTCAACCTGAAATGATGATGAAAGCATGCGCTTGCTGCTAACATGATCACAATGCACTCGGGGAAATCCCTCTAGGAGGTCTAATGGCCGTAGGGGGGTCCCAGGGGGCAGGGACAGCTGCAGCCCATGTGGCAGCAGTCACAGGCGTGCACACACAGGGCGGAGGTGGGATCGTGAGGCCCCGTCCCTTGGGGGAAAGGCCAGGTTCTGCACCCTGCGCTCCACTCCCAGCTCAGTCCCTAACAAGCTGGATGACCTCGGGGGAAGTCATTTCACTGTCGGTGACTCAACATCCTCATCTGTCAAATGGGACGACGGTACTACTACCCTCCTTGAAGAGTTACTGTGGGGACTAAACATGCTCGGGATAGTGCCAGCACTCTGTGTTAGGTACTATTGGAACCTGTAAAAGGTGGGTGGGAAGAGCCACCACGCAGCATCATTCTAATACTGTAAGTAACTGGCCCTTCATGGGTACTTGGTAAATGTTACCATTGGGTTTTAATCCTAACTATTTGTCGTTGCCACTTTTAGCATGCTCACCGCTCTGGGAGGCTTGACAAGCAATGGCTATTAAGGAATTGCAGCCTACAAAAGATGGTTAAAGCGGGGGTTGGGGGTGGGGGTACTGCCATTCACCGCCCTTGCCTGGAGGACTGACAACTCAAGGTGCGCTTGGGCGTGATCAATGCTGCCCTCTGCTGGCCGTTACAGGGCCCTGCGGCGGCTCAATTCGTTTTTGAACAAGAAACATGTTTTGAGCACCTGCTGGGCCAGGGCTCAGCCACTAGCAGGAAATGAGGCAAACTCTCCCGAGTGAGAGGATTTGTGCTGAGACAGCTTCACAGGAAGAGTCACACAGAGGTGATAAAAGACACCTTCGGAGCTTTCTTCTGAGCAGGACGGTGCTGGCACTTCATAAAGCAGCTTACGGAGAGCCTCCCCTAGCTGGTTCCCTGGGAAGGTCGGCTCAGCTCCCCGGCCTGGCTCCCTCACTGCACGGCCCTCCCAGGTCTGCGCACGCCCGGCTTCTACTTCGCCGACGTTCTCCATGCCGCAAAGGCAGAGTCTGCGCCAGGACTTTGCTCTTTGCTCGTGTCACTGAATGGCTCCCTGTCCCCCAGGCCTGTTAGTTCTGTTCCTCAAGTCGCTGCCATCCAGCAGGCCCTTGGCGCCCATCCAGAGATTCACCGAGTGCCGCCCTGTGCGCGGCCTCAGGCCAGGCACCGGGAGCCTCTGGCTGGGACAACCGGCCTCCTCGCCTCCAAGTCACCTCCTTCCAGTACACCCTTCGCGGTCCTGTGAGAGGTACCGAGCTGAGGGGCGGCACCGTCCCGCAGGACTCTGCAGTGATCAGATGCCCTGCACCCCTGCTGCCCAACAGGGAAGCCACTGGCCACACCTGTGTGACCAAGGAACTGAATTTTAAATTTTATTGAATTTCACCTAAATAGTCACATGTGGCTGGTGGCCATCCACAGTCACTAGAGTCAGACAAACGTTGCTTCCCATCTTGGCTTTGCCACTTACTGACTGTGGCTTCAGGCTGGTTACTTTACTCTGAACCCTGATTCCTTCATCTGTAAAATGGGCATAATAATTTCTAGATCATAGAGTTGTTGCGAAGATGAAAAGAGATTAAATGTTTGGCATAATGCCTAATCTATGAAAACCTGCAGCCATCATTGTCACCATTATTAGTAGTAACGAAGCCAATCACATATACCCCTAGTCAAAAGCCTTCAGTAGCTCCCACTGTCTAGGGCACTATATAGCCCAAGCTCTGAAACCAGTGGAAAACACCAAGCCAAAGAATCGAGAAGCCCATGTGAACGCCAAACAAGAAAAATAAACCCTAACCTAGATGAAGCATAATAAAATTGCTGGAAATCAAAGAAAAACAAAAATTTTAAAAACATCCAAAAAAAAAAAAAGACATTACACACCAATGCAATGGTCAGGCTTATAGCTTACCTCTAAATAGAAACAATTTGAACCGAAAGACAATAGAATTACATACTTAGTGCTGTCAATAATGTGCTGAAATAAAATAATTGCCAAGTAGAATTCAATACTAAGTCAAAATGTTTGAAGAATGAAGGTAAATATTGATATTTTCAGACACACACATGCACACACCCCCTCCCTGAGAGAATCTGTCATCGGCGAGCCACACTGAAGGATGTTCTTTAGGCAGAGGAAAAACGATCCCAGAGGGACGATCAGAGATGTAGAAAAAAACACAACAGTCCTGTGTGCACATGGATATCAACTGTATAAAAATACTGTCACTTGGGTTTTCAAACGTAGAGAGAAGTTTAGGAAATGACAATAATAACATATAAGTCTGGAGGGGGTAAGTGAAGTTAGCGTGTCAGTGTCTAAGGTCACTGTATCAGTGAGGAGGAGGTCAAAATTAGCAATAAATACTGGATTTTGCTGAGTTGGAAACGTACATGGTAATCTTTAGGATAACAACTAAAAGAATAATATAAATAGAAGAGTGGAAAACTCAATAAGGGTTTTGGTAAGTCATGACTGCATGTGATTGTCTTTTTTGTTGTTGTTTTAACTTGGAGCTTTTCAGGCAAGTTGTCTTACTATTACTAAAAAGAGTAAAACGGTGAAAAATTTCCAAGCTAACATGGGGAAAAAATGGAATGACAAACACTATCAACTGAGAGAAGGCAGGAACGGAGAGGAAAAGAAATATTGCACAGGTGGCAGGACTGGCAGTGAGCAAGAAGTTAAACCGCAACAAACCAGCAGTCACGTTGTAACAAATGGACGGAAAGACAAAGATTGTCAAACTGGATTGTATAGGAACTATGTGCTGTTTAACAACAGATATAAACTTAAAGGAAGATTGACAGAAAAGCATGAAAAAGACATACTATGAAGACTGTAATCAAAAGAAAGCCAGCGTAGTTCATGGAGCTTCTTCATGACAAAGTAGATTTTAAGAGAAAAACCCCTCCAGAGATGAAAAGGAATATCTTGCGATGGTCAAAGATTTGGTTCAATAGGAAGTAATAAAATTATAACTTTATATGCACCTACTAACATAGCCTCGGAATATATAAAAACACTAAAAAACGAAATAGACAAAGCCACACCATGACGGGATATTTAAACAACGTACCTCTCTCGATGACTGGCAAAACACACAGACGACACAAAACAATCAGTAAGAGCATTTGAGTTCTGAACACCATCTGCAAACTTGATTAAATGGACATATAGAGAACACTGTTCCCAGTGACTGCAGAAGGCATATTCTTTTCAAGCAGACATGTGGAACCACAATCGACCACATGCAGGTCATAAAACAAGTCTCAATTAATATAAAAAGATTGAAATCACACAGAGGATGATCTCTGACCACAGTGTAATTAAGGAAGAAATCAATAACAAAAAGGTAACCAGAAAATCCTCATATATTTAGAAGTTAGGAAATAACTTCATAATAACCTATGGATCAAAGAAGAAATCAAAATGGGATTTGGAAAATATTTCGATCTTAATAATAATGAAAATACTGCATACTAAAACATGTGGGATGCAGCAAAAGTCTTGCTTAGAGGAAAATTCATAGCCCAGGGAGCAGTTTGATTCCCTGTTCATGACTGCAACTGTTTTAAAGAAAAATATACCCAAGTAAATTCATTTTCATTGAGAAAGTATTTTCCATAATGAAGCTCATTAAACCAATGGTTTAACAGATTTCCACAGGTTTACTTTTTAATTTTTATTCTTCTAAGCTTATTTTTATCTGAATCAATTCTTTCCTAGATAAATTATATAACTATGATTTGATTCATCTGTAAGTTTTTCTGGTCCCTATCAAATATTTAGCAATCACAGCTCTGTCACTGTGTGCTTTGTGTCCCTCATTTTTGCTAAGTTCATTTTTTTTCCAGATTATATTTCGTACATCTAAACTTTTTCAAGAATATTTGATTTTTTTCTCTCGAATTTTAGTTTGTGTGGTTTTAACTGTTGGTTTTAATTATTTCTCCAAGTTTACTTATGTCTGGTCAACTTTTTTTTTTTTTTTTTTTGAGACAGTGTCTTACTGTGTTGCCCGGGCTAAAGCGCCATGGCATCAGCCTAGCTCACAGCAACCTCAGACTCCTGGGCTCAAGCGATCCTCCTGCCTCAGCCTCCCAAGTAGCTGGGACTACAGGCATGCGCCACCATGCCCGGCTAATTTTTTATATATATTTTTAGTTATCCAATTAATTTCTTTCCAATTTTAGTAGAGACGGGGTCTCGCTCTTGCTCAGGCTGGTTTCGAACTCCTGAGCTCAAACAATCCGCCCATCTCAGCCTCCTAGAGTGCTGGGATTACAGGTGTGAGCCACCGCGCCTGGCCATATCTGGTCAACTTTTGCAGGCTTCAATATTGTCAATGAGATATGATTTGTCAGGCAGCTTCTTGCCTAGTCTGTATTTTAGCTTGTGAAGTTTTAACAGTTTTAGTTTCTGGTGACTAGTCTGACATTCATATTAAGTAAAAATTGGAGAAAATACCGGATCATTTGCTTTTATTTCTCAGATCATCCCGGAGCAATTCCCCTCAGGTAGAATTCCCTTGCCTTTTAGATCTTCTCTTAAAATATTCTTAGTTTTCTCAATGACAACGGTTTTCTCATCAAATAAAGTAGATGGTTCAAGTTGAAAGAGTATAGATTGTGCCCACACTGCTCAGGACCTTTAAAGATATTTTCAGTTTAGAAAATTTAAAGATATGTGTGATCCAGAAGTATACTTTGTACAGCTCTTCAATTGGTTATATTGCCAAAAGAGGCCACCACTGGTTTAAAATAACAGAACTTTCTGTGGTGATGGGAACATTCTGTATCTGTACTGTCAGTAGCCACGAGCCGCACGTGTGTACTGAGCACTTGGAATGTGGCTAGTGCAAGTGAGGAGCTAAATTTTATTTACTTTTTTTTTTTTTTTCAGACAGAGTCTCGCTCTGTCACCCCGACTGGAGTGTGGTGGTGTCATCATAGTTCACTCCAACTCCGGGGCTCAAGTGATCCTCCTGCCTCAACCTCCCAAGTCACTGGGTGTGTGCTATGATGCCTGGCTAATTTTTCTATTTTTTGTATAAATGGGGTCTTGCTCTTGCTCAGGCTGGTCTTGAACTCCTTGAGCTCAAGTGATCCTCCAGCCTCAGCCTCCCAGAGTGCTAGGGTTACGGGTGTGAGCCGCCGTGCCCAGCCTTTTTTATTTACTTTTAATGAATTTAACTTTAAATAGCCATGTGTGGCTATGGCTACTGTGACGGATAGCACATGTCTTGAGTATGCAACTGAAGATTTTTTCCTCTGATGAGAAGGGACATTAAAATAATCAAGCAACATTAGACCCACTGGGATCTGGAGGTAGGTGGGTGGGTCTCATTACGAAAAAGCAAGGGACAGTGTTAGAAGGCAGTGTGAGCAGTGGTCACTCACGGAACTTGGAGTCAGACTCACCTGGGTTCAAATCCTGCCACAACTACTTTATCTGAGTGAACTCTGGTCCCTTCCTTTCCCTCTGTGAACCTCAGTTCTCCCCAGGGTGAGAGGGGCTGATACCAGCATCGACTACACGGGGTCCTTGTGAGGATTAACGCTGATGATTGGGGGTAGTGCGGGGGTGGGCAGCGCTTGACCATTGGACTGAACCATCCTTGCCTGCGTACCTTACTCTTTTCTCGCAGGGTCTTGGAGATCATGCATTGCTCAGTACAGCTCTTCCTCAGCTCCTCCCGAAGCCTTTTCATTTCTTTCTCCATGTCTTGCATTTGCTGAAAAATTTCAACAACAGAGGAGTCAACTTCCCTGATGGCAGCATTTTTTTTTTTAACTAATTTTTTTTTGTAGAGACAAGAGTCTCGCTCTCTTGCCCTGGCCAGAGTGCAGTGGTGTCATCATAGCTCACTGCAACCTCAAACTTCTGGCCTCAAGTGATCCTCCTGCCTTAGCCTTCCCAGTAGCTGGGACTACAGGCATGCACCACCATGCCTGGCTAATTTTTTTTCTTTTAGAGACAGGGTCTTGTTGTGTTGTCCAGGCTGGTCTTGAACTCCTGGGCTCAAGTGATCCTCCTGCCTCGGCCTCCCAAAGTGCTGGGATTACAGGTGTGAGCCACCGTACCCTGCCTAATTTTAATAGTCCTATTTTCATTGTATTTATTTTTATGGTCACCTTCTACATCAGGCAAACGATAACTTTTTGTTTTGTCTTTATTCCTTGGTGTCAAATTGATGTGTGTAAATAAAAATACTGAAGGAAGAAGTTTGTGTCAACAACAGTGCCCATGGCTACGACAAACTTCTGACAGTGGAACATAAGTTTGGGAATCACAGGTCCGGAGCGGGGACCAGAGGGAACGTCCAGCAGGAGGCGGTGGCAGCTGGCCAGTCCCCACCCTCCTCCCTGTGCCAGCCCGTGAGGGTGCGAGAGCCAACTGCCCAGAGGACCCCGGAGCGTGTTTTCCGTGGTCTTTGTGCCCATCTCTCCCTGGGGGCCAAGGGCAGCAAACCAAGGAATTATGAGACTACGTTTAAGACAAACGGACACAGGCCCCAGGGCTTCATGCTCTGTGATGGACCAAGGATCCCACCGAGACCCTGAAGGTCGAAGTCTAGTTTTTCTGGTGGTACCTACGAGTGAGGAAGCTCGACTCACGGTTTTGCGGAGTTTCAACTCTCTCTCTTCGGCGTCTCTGTGTTCCTTGTGTGCTTCCTCCTTTCTTAGCTCCTCCTTCAGCGCTGAGCACTGCGGGGAAAGGACAAGGAAAGGGGCCGCGTGGCCACGTGGGTTGTCTGGACGGTTCCAAGGCCCCGTTAGCCCCAGAGCACGTCCTGCCTGCTGCTCCCGTCCAGTCACACGCCCAGGTCCCAAAGGCGGGACCGCCGTGTCTGACGGGCACGTGGGCTCCTGCAGTCGTCCCCAGGTCGCCCCTCTCATGAGACCTGAGGAATAGAGATCGCGTTTCACCTTCGAAAGCCAGCGATCTAAACCACAAGAAAGCTCCGGCTTGGGAGAGTCTGGTTTAAGAACATCCGCTGATGCCCTCAGAGGGGGCGCTGGTGAGCTCGGACGGCTCTCAGCGTTTCGTGCAATTTACGTCTTGGAGCCCCGGTCGTGGGAATGAAACGCACAGTTTGGCAGCAGCAGGCACCTAGAACATAAACATGTGCCTCCTCTGTGACCCAGGAGTTCCACTTCAGGAACGTATCCCAAGGACCACGGCTGGACAGGTCAGGGAATCTGCAGATCCAAGGACGTTCTTTACAATGTGATTAGCAACAGCGCAGAAAAACGTCCGACAACTGGAGACTGCTTTATAACATCACGTGCATGCGGGAAAACATTCTGTAGCTTTTATGACCAATGATAAAAGCTTTTATTGGTTAACGTGGGTAACTAGTGATTATTTAAAATTTTAAAAATATAATATAGTTTAAATTTGTTGCTATGTATGCCATATATATTTTTTCTAGTTAATATATAGAAACAAAATTGGAAGAGTATGTGTGAAAGTATTGACATTAATTTCTTGGGATAAGTAGCATTTCTCTTCTTCTCTCTCTAATTCTGCTTTCCAGTATTATCTATGTATTATTCTAAAATTAACACACATGACATATGTAATTTGGGAAAGAAAAGAAAGACAGGCATTTCAGGTGTTCATTCGTGCAATCCCTCGGTCGTGAGGAGCCCGTGTGCTAACGGCAGGCCCAGGCTGGAGGAGAACGCAGGTCCTGTTCCAAGGTCACGAGGGAAGGAGAAATGGGGCGGAAAATCATCCCAGTGCACTGCGGGAGGTGGAATCGCCAGACGGGGGCTGTGTTCCCATATTTCTGCCACCAAGCATCAGCTGTACCCCTCCATCTCCCCAACACACACACACACCCCACACATAGAGCAGCGAGCACACATTTAATCCAGGAAGTCAGTCTGCGCTGGAGAAACGGATGCAGACGGCTTGGCGAGGCGGCTACCCAGGTGCAGGGGCAGAAGAGCACAGTTAGAATCAGCCTCTCACTTTTCAGAAGATGATTTTGTTATCCCCATCTCGCTGATGAGGAAGTGGAGGTCAAATCAGTTACAACGAAACCCAGCTCTGGGCGTGGACCCCGGTCTGTCTGACCCTGAAGCTCCCGTCCTGCCTTTCCCCAGCTGCAAACTGGGCATTGTCATCAGCGCCAGATGTTACTTCTGCTGCCTCGTCCATGGACCCTCAAAACCTACCCCCGCCTTGGCGCCCACGCAGGCCTGGCTGACCGACCAGGCAGAGAGATCACCCAGACACTGTGCAATCTTATCCTATAGGACCAGATTTCTAAAGTCACGGCACTGAAGGTAAAATTTGCAAATAGTCGAAATCACATTTCCATTGTCATGGAAATACATGCCAAGAGGTGTGTTCGTGGCTGGGATTAAACAAACGAATTTATAATGGGTGTCAGAAAACGTCTGCTGGTTTCGAATCCACATCTTGCTCATTCTGAGCCACACGCACACTGCTCTTTGAAAAGCTGCAAAGAACTTGGCCCCCGTTCCAGTCTTTCTCGGAGGGTATTTCCTGTTTCGGCCCCTCAGCAGCGATCCTGCTTAGGCCCTTGGCACGGGCCGCACCCCACCATGGTGTGAGAGGGGAGAGGAAAGTTTAAAGTAGGGGCCCAGGGTAAATGAAACGGGTGCAACACGCGACTTGAGCTGCTTCTCACCCAACAGCGACAAGGGACGCGGAGGCCGCGGACACTCACTGTAGTGCCAAGGGCTTCCAGCTGGTGATCCTTTTCTTTGTTCTGACTCTTTAGTTGGTTCACTTCCTCTTTTAGTTGTTGGACCTGCTCATTCCTTGCTAACATGTCTTTTTGCAAAGATGACACCATGTCTGTAAACAAATGAAAAAAAGACTCACCAGGGTCAAAGAGTCAATAAGGATTAGTGTCACCGCTCCCACTGTCGGCCAATTTGTGACAAGCCTGCACCGAGGAAGGTGGTGTCCCCAAGGATCCCGGAGGCTGGAATGGGGCTGAGACCAATACCCACTGAACACCGTTTGTTTCATGTCTCACTGAGAGCAAGGAGAAGCCAGCGAATGCTGCTGGGTCAGGAGCCACCTGCAGGGGTCCTTGTGGGCTGCAGAGCTCAGACAGGCAACGCCAGGGGCCTGGGGAACAAAGGCCCAGCAGACGCAGGGACCAGGAGAGGCCATGAGTTGGGCTTATGGCAGAAGGGGACGTGTTGGAGGCTGTAGCTGGAGAAGATGGAGTCACACTTGTCTGAGTCTGTAACCCGTCCCTACCACTTATCAGCTCAGGGGTCTTGAACAAGTTACTCAACCTCCCATTGTATCTATTGAGTTATCGTAAGGGTTAAATGAGATGATATGTACAAAAACCTAGTAGAGTGGCCAACACATAGTGTGCGTCACCTGGTACCTATGATTATTTGTGGCAGTAGTTTCCAAAATGGCCCCAAGCATTCCTGCCCCCTCCTGCTCTGAATAGGGCCAACGTGTGTAACCAGCATGATACTGTGGGGGTGGTGAGGTGCGACTTCCCGGGCTGAGTCATCGAAGACACTGTGGCTTCTTTGCTTTCTCTGAGATCACTCAGTCTGGGGAAAGCCAACGCCATGTTGTGAGGACGCTCAAGCAGCCCTAGGGAGAGGCCCGCGGGGTGAGGAACTGAGGCCTCCAGCCAACAGCCATGTGAGTGAGTCTTCCGGGAAGGGGGGTCCCACTGAGGCTTCAGGTGACACGACAGCAGACCCAGCTGACTTCTCAACTGCAACCTCATGAGAGACTCTGAGCCAGAAGGGAGTCATTCCCAAATTCCTGAACCACAGAAACTGGGTGAGATAATAAATATTGGTTGTTTTATCCACTGAATTTTGGGATAACTTGTTATATAGTAGTAGACAGCTAATATATTAGCATTAATATATTATCACATTGAGGAAAAGTGAGAAGAAGGGTGCATAAATGCAGTGTCAGTAGATTATCTCGTGTGATTCCTTTTTTGGAAAAACATACATCCCAGTTTTATTGGTAGGTATCAATCAGGAAGGTATTAATATGGAGAATAAGGAACAACATGATCCAGAATTTCATCTTAAAACTGAGCTTTGTAGCTGGGCACGGTGGCTCCCATCTATAATCCTAGCACTTAGGGAGGCTGAGGTGGGAGGATCGCTTGAGGTCAGGAGATGGAGACCAGCCTAAGCAAGAGCGAGACCCCGTCTCTACTAAAAATAGAAAAACTAGCCAGGTGTGGCATGGTGGCTTGCGCCGGTAGTCCCAGCTACTCGGGAGGCTGACGAGGGAGGATCGTTTGAGCCCAGGAGTTTGAGGTTGCCGTGAGCTAGACTGACATCACGGCACTCTAGCCTGGGTGACAGAGCAAGACTCTGTCTCAAACAAACAAACAAACAAACCAAAAATGAGCTTTGTCCTGGTGCACAGTTAGGTTACTTGGAAACAGGTGGATCCCTGTGGGGCTTGCCTTCAAGCTTGTTAGGTAGGACCAGAGCAGCCTTTCTAGACCTAATTTTGCCTCACACCTGAGGCCACCCCTTTTACAGTCCCCACCAGCTGCCCTGTGTGTTATTAGGTTTCCCCTTTCTGGATGTTGGGAAGGTGAACTACTCTCAGGCCTGCGTGAACTTCTAGATTGTTCCCTCTGCTACCTTTGGGTGGTCCTTTCCTTGCCCATATGCATGTGCTGATCAGTCCTGACTCCGCTGAAGACTAAGGGGGACCCTCTGTGGTCTCTGGGGCTCCCTCTCTGCGCAGCCCTCTCCTCCCTGCCTCTGTCCGGCAAACCCAGCTGCGCCGAATGGGGCCAGTCTCCATCTCCTCAAGCCGGGAGGCCAGAGGGCCACGCCTGGGCGTCCCTCCCTGCTGGGGCCTGGGCACAGCCCGTGGATCGTGGAGCCGGCGGTTCGTGTCTGGCTCAGTGCTGGGCGCGGCCCTGACAGCCGCGGACGCGTGTCCTGCTGCGCAGTGGGTGCGTCAGGAGCAGGACGCACAGCCCGACGCGGTACCTCCCGGCACCTGCTTTCCTCCCTTCCCTTTCTCTGCGAATGGCCCCATCCTCTGCAGGTCTCTAAACGTGGGGTTTTCTGCTGTAAAAACCCCAGTGGCTTCCCATCGCACTTAGAATAAAATCCCAACTCCTCCCTGTGATCTGGCCCTGCCTCTCCCCCCGCCCCATGGTCCGGCCCCGACCCCAGCCACCCTGGCCAGCAGCTGCCCCAGCATGGCGGCTGAGTCCAGCCTCAGGGCCCGTGCACTCGGCCCTCGGCCCGGCACACCCCCTGTCCCCCCATCGCCCTCCCTCCCCCTCGGGGACCGCCCTTGCCCACTCACTGAGCCTCCTCCCTTCACTTCACTCCCGAGCGCTTGGCCACCAGGCCGCCGGCTTTCTTCGCAGGGCTGGTCTCTCTGAAACTGGCTTGTTTATTGACTTGCTCTGGTCTGCCGCCCTCTCCCAGATGTGAGCCCTGTGAGCCCAGGGACCTCGACTGTTTGCTCGGGGCTCTCTCCCCACTGCCTAGAACAGCACCGGGACCTAGCAGGTGCTCGGTAAACGTGGGGAGTGGATGAATGAGTGGATGCAGGCCAGAAACAGCTGTGCCCGGCAAGGGTGGGCCATGCGTCGGCTGCCCCTCCCCCACCCAAGTTCTTCAGTATTGAACCAATTAGCCAAATGTGACCACTCGGGGCCCCGGTGCACTAGGGTGACATGGGTAAGGCTCTGGGTGCCTTAAAGTGGCAACCCCACTTTGTCCGCATTCTAGTTTGCATCCACAGCAAGCAGGCCTCTTGGCTAACAGGTAGCATTTGCTCAAATATTTACCGAGGGCTGACTTTGAGCCAGGCCCCGTGCTAGGAACCGGATGGCAGATAAACCTCTCCTGAGGATGCACCTGAATTCATGAGAGTAGCTGCCTGAAGGGCTGCTGAGAACGCTGAGCTGCAGCCAGGTTCAGATAACAAGTGCAGTGGTTGATTGGTGATGTCTGCCGTGGCCATGAACGTGGGGGAGGGAGTGGAAGCTCCAGCCCCAACTCCAAAAAGAGCTCACCTGACGAGATGGCGTTGTCCCTCTTTAAGCTATCGCCTTCCATCTTCAGGGATGTGATTTCTGAGTTCCGCTCGGACAGGGTGTGGCACAGCACCTGGCTATAGCCTTTCTGCAGGGCGCTGATCTGCGGGAGGAGGCAGCGCAGTCAGAGGGGGCCAGCCCACGCCTGCAAGGCACACGGGTGCTTCTCCCAAGTCGGACAGAAAGGTGCTGATTCATCTTCGTTTGGGGTGTGGGGTAAGCCAAGCTTTTCAGTTTTAATCAGTGGACGGGGCAGGAGAGGCCTGTTCCTGCAGTGACCACCAGTCGCTTCCTGTGTGGTCAAAACATGGGCCTCATCTGGGGATGCCTGACTCCTGAGTAGGTTCCTGCAACCTCTGGGCTCTCAGCCATGAACGGACCAGCTGCGGGCTCCGGGTCACCTCGCACTGACTGGATGCAGAGTAGAGCTCAAGAGAGGGAGGCAGGTTATAAAATTAATTCCGTCAGTGATAACAATAGGTCATAGCTCACAGAACACTCGAACTTACAAAGACCACTCGCAGACACTGCTCCAGCACAGCCCGGCTGCATCCCCGCAGGGTGCGCCCACGAATGTGCCCATTTTGCAAGTGAGTAAAGTGGGACCGAGAGAGGCGAGGCTGCCTGCGCGGGATTGCACGGCTAGTCAGCGGTGGAGCCGCGATTCCAGTCCAATCTTCAGTTACCTGGCTCTAGTTCTTCCCGTCTCACAACGTGGCTCTAGGAACCAGCAGCAGAAGCCTGGACCCGGGAGCCAGACGGCCGTCTCCCGTTTTGTCTCTGCCACTGCAGGTGCGGGAACGTAGGGACACACCGATTCCGTCTCGTTTCTCACTCTGTAACTTCGGTGTTGCTAGTCCTGATCTCATGGACTTGTTGAAGGTACTTTGATAAGTTGGTACAGCGGTCCCCAACCTTTTTGGCACCAGGGATTGTTTTCATGGAAGACAATTTTTCCACTGACCGGTCGGGGTTGGGGGGATGATTCAAGCGTATTACATTTACTGTGCGCTTTATTTCTATTATTATTACTTGTAATATATAATGAAATAATTATACAACTCACCATCGGTTGTGGACCCCTGATTAGTATATGTAAAAATGCTCAGACCATGTGTGGCCCACGACACATAGATGTTAGCTATGATTATTCCCTGGTGTGTTTTAGTTTGGGCTTCTCTTGCCTGTCTTGGGGATTGGTAATGGTTTTGGGTGCATTTGTAAGCTTTGTCTAGGCTCACTTAAACACCAGTGTGATTGTTATTAGGAAGAAACACAAGAGTCCCCGTTAATCGCTGCATCATGTCATAGGCATAGCATAAAAAATGATGGGGTGAGGGACGCTCAGGTAAGATGGGTACAGGTGCACGGTGCACCTCACCACCAGGTGGCGCTCACAGTCTTTGTTCTTGGTGTCTGTCCCTGAACATTTTGTGATTATGATTCAATAGTGGACTTAACAGAAGCATCAAGGTTTCACAATTGATATGGCTAATTTCACGCACCACTCACATTTTCCCTGGGGCAGCTGAGACAGTGGAGAAGCGGTGTGTGCTAGGAGAGGGAGGGACACGGGCCGAACGCCCCCACCCTCCCCAAGGGTATACTTTTGCATGTCTGTGCTTTGGAGACTTTGAATGAAAAAAATTGTTTCACCTCCTCCTGTTCTCCGTGGGGAAAATGCAGCTTTCCCACAAAAGGTATTTGTAATTAAAAAAAAAAAATGTTCCTAGCTCTTCTCAGCCTGATGCTTTTGTTTGTATGATACCAGAGGCACGGCACAGAGACAAACTTCCAGAAGGGATGGGAAAACATGCCCCCTGAAGACTCCAGTGCCGTCTGACAGATATAAAATATTTCAATCAAAGTATCAGAGCTTTAGGATTTCAGTGTGCAGGAAAACTCCAAATAGTCTTCCCACCTCCTCGTTACTTTCACGACTGAAATAAATATCCATATTGTCGATAATTGGCATAACTCCCAAGGTGTTTAATGCCTGTTACACTATGTAATAAAACGGGCACTGGATCATAAGAAAGTTAATAGTGCTAGGAAAAGTGATTGCTTCAAGATAATAATTCGGCTGCTAATTAGCACGGGCAGTGCAGCCCGCATGGAGGTGAGCATTTTCTAGTGGTACCATATCGGATCGAAGATCTTTGAGAGCAAATCAATATGCACATACTTCCAGGGGACCCAGGAGAACGTATAAACTAATCAGAACAATAAATCAACCTGCCATGTGGCTTATACTTCTGGTTGAATGTTCTGTTGGCAATAGAATATTTAAGAAACTAAAATGTGAGCAGATGAAGCGATTTGGATTAAACCAACTGCACCCCCTAGTTCAGAGATGCCTTGTTATAAAACACCCCTTTCAGTTATCAGTGAAGATCAAGGTGAGGAGGAGACAATGGTATGAAAATAACTTCTTGGTGAAAAAACAAATTTCCAGATATCACTGTGGACACAGACTCAAAGATACGTGAGAATTACTCATCCCTGTCCACGCACCTGGACAAGACACGTCACTTTGCTCAGGAGAGCTCTGAAATGGGAGAATTACCTAAAAGGTTGTTTCTCCGTCTGATTGCAAAACTGGGTTCGGATCACGAGAAACGCGCTCACCAGTGAGTTGGCTGCACGTCAAGGCAGCCGTCTGCAGTAGTGGTTCCTACAAAACCTGCTGCTTTCATTGTTCTTTTGAAAACAGGTCGGAAGGAGGGTCACTGTTGGAATATCAGAGCATATATTTGTGCACTTGCTTATGCTGTGTCCCTCACTAGAACACAACTGGGCAAGGCAAGGGTCACGTCTGCCTTGCTCCCTGCTGACTTCCCGTGGCTGGAACAGGGCATGGCACCGGTGGACACTCACCGAATGTTTATTTGAATAAACGAATAAGTGGATGAATACACGAACATTGTCCTATTAGAGTTCTGGAAGGTACCTGGGCCCAGTCCTTGCCCTCATGGAGCTGACAGTCCCTGGAGAACTCTCCTAGGTTCACCAGGCCTAACCTAGGTACTTTCTAGGGCACCCTTGCCAGGACTAAAGCCATGCACCTCGCTGGGGTGGAGAAGGGCGAGGCCGTCCGTACGCAGGGAGCCAGAGAGCAGAGGCCCGGGCGTGACCACGGTTTAAGCGGCATTACGCACTGAAGCCAGAAGTCACGGCGGCTCACTGCTTTTTATCAACTTGTTGAGACATAATTTACGTCATCGACATCACCAGCCAATCTTAAAGTAGTTCTTTAAAAAAGGAAAGAAGGAATTGGGGTCTAGTATTGAGAGAAGGGATCGTGACTGGCAAAACCAGCAATTCCAGGGGAACAGCGGTTGTGTGATGAAATTCCCTACGAAGTGAGCCGGGAACGGCCTGGAGGGTTTGGTAAAAGGCCGAGGTGTCTGGAACACTGCGGGCTCCTTCTCCCCGCTTAGCTCACTGCCCACAGCTCTTTCTGGCTGGCGCTGGAGCGGGGTGAGAGGTGGCCACTGAAGCGACAGCGTTGTGGGGAAACAGGAAGTGGGGTGAGAAATGGGGTTCGCAAGGAGGCAGACGCGAGTTCGAATTCCACCGCCACCTCTAGTGTGCTGTGCAAGCTGTAACCAGTTCCTGGGTGTCCCCGGGACTGCCTCGGATTCCTTGTCTGTAGAATGGATGTGTCAGAGATTGGGAGGTTCAAATAAGTTAATGCAACTAAAGTACTTTGCACTAGTGCTTGCATGTAGCTGGTGCTTAATAAATGCTAATAGTGGGAACTTGCCAAGTCTCTAAATCCTGCGGATTTGTGTTCTTAACCACTGTGTTACACGGACCACTCCCTCTCTAACTCTCTCGGTGGCTTGCCCCCGGCGGTCCCGCAGGGCTCCCTGAGAGCCGCCACCCTGTGTTGTACCTCTAAGGCTCCGAGCCCCACCTGGCTTTTCAAGCTCCTGATCTCTTTCTGTTTGGCACCGATGTCTTCATCCAGGACCTGAAACTTCTGCGAGATCTCCCGCTCGTTCTGCCTGGAGGTGGTGGTCTGCGACAGCTTCTGGCTCAGCTGGGCCACCTCGCTCTGCAGGTTCATTATCACGGCGTCTTTGTACTTGGATTCAATCTCAAAATCGGAGAGGCGGCTCACCTCTTTCCCCAGCAGCAGGATTATTTCATCCTGGGTAGAGATGAGATGGGAGGCTTACTAGAAGTGGGTCCAGGTTAAAAAAAAAAAAAAAGGTAGGAAAATTAGTGTAGGAGGGCAAGTGCAGGCAGGAGGGAAATGGCAGATTTGAAACTGTCTCTGTCCCCGGACGCTCAGAGAGAGAAGAGCTTGGTTAAAATCACATACTCGTATATCGACCCCTGTAACGGACGTTTATATCTCAAAGGCATGGAAATTCCTTTCTCTAAAATCATACTTTCATATTGAGAACTACCATGCCATGCAGGAAGTTTATTTATAATGTTTTTAGGAATTAACTTACCAGGCCTCATTTGAGCGCCTGAGGACCTAGGAAAGGTAATTAGGAAAATGACATTCTATTCGACCACATTCTGACTATAATGGGGCTATTTAACTTTAAAAATTTAATACATGCTGAAACATTTCTTTTCCCTTTCCTCTCTTCTGGCACCCCTGCCTCTTTCGATTATTCACATAAAAATTTACTCCAGGTAACTGAGTCATGAAAAATAAATGAGAGAGGAATGATGGTCTATGTGTACGGGCTCTTGCAAACTTCAGACTGTAAACAACCCGGGGCCGGCGGATGTTCCCACAGGTGTAATTAACTCCTCCATCACGCAAAAGAAAAAGCACCGCAGCCAAAGAATTGGTTAGGTTTCTCAAAAAAGGAAAGAAAAAAAAAATCCCTCAAAATTCTCATCAGAAGTCATCAATAAAACATCAGGAAGAGTGAAAACAAAGATTCCCCGGATGTGTGTTCACGTGCAGCTACGGAATTTCTGATGAGTGACTTTTGAAGGAAACCGAGCCCTCCAGCAAGTTTCCGTTGGCTGGAAGGAGGGAAACGGGCAGTTTCTAGGCCAGCTCGTGGCCTGGGCCCCCCAATCAGCCTCACGACCTTCTAACTCCCCGACCCGGGGAACGACAGGGTTTTGGTCATGAGGGAGCCCCTCTGGCATTGTCAACTGCTGCCAAGGGTCTTTCTTTGGTCCTCATGAGTGCTTGTGGCAAAATTTCAAGGGACAGCCTCAGACAGATTTCAGCTCCTGGGCAGCCCTGCTGTTTCAGCCGGCATGAGTCAGCCAAAATCTTTGTGCTCACCGGGTGCCTATTCAGAATCCCTGCTTCCTTTTAGATTGTAAACTTGAAATTTATAGACTTGAGTTTGTCTATGGCCACGTTTTTGGAGAACTGCTGGAGGAAGCCAAACTGTGAGGGAAACAGTGGAGAAATTGGTTGTTCTGATGATATCATTTAATCTCCTGGATCCAGCCATGCCTGAAGCTAGTAGGCCTTTAAATTTTCCAATAAGATAAACCAATAAATGCTTTTTCCCTTCCCAAAACTAATTTGTTTATTGTCACGTGCACTTGAAGGAGTCCTGGCAAGTCAGGGCATAAAGAGTTCATAAATAGAAAACATGCTAAGTGTGGTTGCACCGTATTTCCAGTTTAGCAACTGTGCTGGATTAAAAAATGGCTACAGATACTTTGCAGCTTCCGCCGTCAAACAGTGGAGTCTATTTCCTCCATCCCCTAAATCTAGGCTGCCCTGTGACTTGCTCTGACCAGCTGAAAGTGGTGGAAGTGATGTTGAGTGACTCCCAGCAAGTTCTTACGAGGCTGTACGGCTTCTGTCCTGGGAACCCGGGACCACCGTGCCCAGGATGAAAAACCACATGCAGAGGGGGGCTCGCCATTCCAGGCGTCCCAGCTGAGGTCCCTGGGATTGAGGCCTTCTGAGACCATTGGCCCCCGCCAAGCCACCAGCTGACCTCAGCTGCATGAGTGATACCAGAAGACACCAGCAGAAGAATCTTCGAAGTGAATCCATAGAACTGTGGAAAATAATAAACTGCCGTTTTAAGCCAGTAAGTCTTGGGCTGGCTGTTACACAGCAGTGGATACCAGACAGGGCACCAAGGCCTGGCTTCTCACCCTACTGCAACGTTGCCCAAAGTCTGGTCTCAGGACACCTGCGTCAGAACCACCTTCACCCTGAAGCTGCAGGTTCCCAGACATGTCACTCCTGGGTGCAACAAGACCCCAGGTGGCTCTGCGTGGTTCGGCTCTGCGTGGTTCTGCTCTGCACACTCTGAGAACTGCTGCAGGCTCAGGCCCTGATCCTTAAGTAAGCAAGGTACTGCTCGACTGTTTCTTTAAGGATAATTTTCGGGTTGTGGCGAAGTGGGGAGAAATCAACCTGGCCAGGTTTACTTAAATTCACCTGTTCTGACCGCAGTTCCTGTCTCACTCTCTCAACCTCTCCATTTCTTTAACAAGTCTCTCTTTCTTGTTCGCTCTGTTGTCTTTGACCTCAGCTCTCATTTCCTCCTGCTAGGAAACGTGTTTTCCCCACCACTGTTCCACCACCAGCTTAGAAGTTAACCAGACCTGGGTTTGAGTCTCAGTTCTTCCCCTTGCACTGTGCAACCTTGGGCAAGTTACTTAATCTCTCTGAGCTTCAGTTTCCTTATCAGCAAAGTGAGGGTGATAAAATCTATTTTGAAGAAATTGAAGATTAAATGAGCTAAGGGATGTAGGTGCTCAATAAATAGTAGGAGCACACAGTAGGTGCTCAATAAACAGTGGAGCTGGATAAAACTTTGGTTGAATGTCCTAGGAATAAGAGGTGGTTTCTTGGAAGCAGGAAAAAGGGCCCTTCTAGGCCACAGAGAACAAGAGGCATCGGCAAGTCCCTTGCAGTCCTCCGACTGCTGTGGCCCCAGCCTCCCGACACCCCTCACCTTGTCCTGCTGGGCCAGGTCCTGGTCCACATAGATCTCCGTGGGAGGTACTGGAATTCCCTCGGCCACTGACGGGTCTGGCAGTTCCACGGCATTGGTCCACACTAAGGCATAAGGTCGACAGAGAGCACACATGACATGATTTCCCCTAAGGCTCTGGAGAATATTTTCAGATTAGTTTTCACGTTTGTTTCCCTCTGAGACTGACGTTGTATGTAATTTTAAAATTACAAAGTGGTGCAATGAACAGCAATGAAAGCATCACAGAGGTGCTGGAAAGGGGGAGAGCCGCCTCATTCCTCTCCCCCCGCACTGACCGCGCTGTTGTCCACGCTGATGTGTCTTTCCAGACTTTTTCCTATGCTGCGGAAGGGCTGGCGACCCTGGGCAGGTCATTTAATCTCTCTAAGCCTCAGTTTCCACAATACAGTTCAGGAACACTGACAGTCTCTGCCCTAAAGGGCTGCTGTCAAGCGTAAGGAAGCGTGAGGGTTGGCAAACTATAGCCCTTGGGCCAAATCTGGCCCATCGTCTGTTTTTGAAAATAAAGTTTTATTGGCACACAGCCACGGTTATTCATTGATATACCATCCATGGCTGCTTTTGTTGAGGCAGAGTTGAATATTTGCAATGTAGACCATATGGCTCACAAAGCCTAAAATATTTTCTATCTGGCTCTCTGAGACTGTGATTTATAATAAGAAATATACACTCTTGGCCCTCCGTATCTGTGTTACACACTTGTGGATTCAACCAACTGTTGGTTGAAAATATTGGGAAAAAAATACAAAAACAAACCAATAAAGTATAACAACTATTTACATAGCATCTACATTATACTTTATGAATGAAGGATCTGCGGCACAGAGATGTCAAGTACGCACCCAAGGTTACACAGCTGCTAAGTGGTAGGGTCAAGATTTGAACCAGGTGTGTTGGATTCAGAGCCTGTGCTCCTAACCGTCATGCAGGAAACGTGTTGACCTTCATGATATGTTGTTAAATTTTACAAAGCAGTTTGCCAGTGTTAAGTTCAAATGTTCCCATTATTATCCTATGATTTACAATATTTGTAAATAAGGATAATATTTTTTAAAATCACCCCATGTAATTTCTGTTCTCAGTAATTCTCCCTCCCCACTTCTATGAGCTTTGCCATTAAGATTCAGCTTTGGAGCTGAGGCTTTATTGTCTGTGGAAGGAGAAGGTGAACACCACCTAGGAGTCCTCGACCCGGGACGATTTTGCCCCTCTGGGGACATCTGGCAATGCCGGGACAATCTCGAGTGTCACAACTTGATGGGGGAAAGAAGATTGCTCTTGGCATCAGTGGGCAGGACCCAGGGACATTGTTGAACACTCAGCAACGCACAGGACAGCCCCCACGACGGGGAATTATCAGGCCCCAAATGTCGGCAGAGCCAAGATTGAGAAACCCTGACCTAGAACAAGTCAGTCCTTGGCTTCGGGTTTCCAGAAAGAATTTTTTAAATCTAAAGCAAGGCATTGATCCAGAAGAACAAACAATTTTATTGGAAGAGTCTAGCTTTGTTAAGAGAGGAAAAGGTTTTCTCAGAACCCTCAAAAATGGGTTTTTCAATTCAGAGCCAGCCTGGAGGCCTGAAGCATAGAGCTTACTCCCAGGCATGGACGCAGGGGACTCTTCGCCGTGGGAAGACGGAAGCCCTTCTCCGACTTGGGAATGGGGGTGAGAGTTTGGGAACAGCCATCCCAGTGCCTTCTTAACCGAGATGATACCCGGTAGGAGGCTGGGGTGGGAGGCCCAGGTGGATTTGAGGACCTCAAAGCACAGGACTTTTCCTTCACTTCCCAGGGAGCACGTGAGCCCCTTGGGGAAGCCCCGAGTTCAGCGCGGCCCTGGAGAAACAGGCGGAGAAATCCACTCGCTAGCGACTGAGTAGCAAAAAGAAACAGCCCATGTGTCCACCGATGGAAGAATGGATTAAAAAAATCCTGTGATATGTGCATAGAATATTATTCAACGACAAAAGGAACAAACTTGTCATACATACAACAAAACGGATGAATCTAAGAAATGTTATGCTGAGTGGAAAAAGCCTTACATGAAAGAACACCATGCGACATGATTCCATTTATTTGAAATTCTAGAACAGGATTCCCTAATCCGTGGGGGAAAAAGAACAGGGGAGGGGATTGGGAATTGACCGGGAAAGGGCCTGAGGGGACTTTCTGGGGAGGCCGTAACAACCTGTGTCTTGACAGGGGCTGGGCTACGTGGGTGTGTGACGGTCAAAGCTCGGTGAGTGTCCACTCGGACCTGTGCATCGTATCGTGTGGTGGCCGGTCCCCCGGCGGCCCCAGTGATCCTTGTCCCTGGTGTTTGCACCCCTGCCCAGTCCTCGTCTATACTGGGTGGGCTGACATTGATCTGCTCCGGCTGCCACAAAATACCACAGCCTGGGGGACTTAGCAACAGCAAGTTATTTCCTCACAGCCCAGAGGCTGTGAGATCAAGGCGCCGGCAGGGCAGTCTCGCCTTGGCTTGCAGACGGCCACCCTCTGGCTGTTCCCACGTGGTCTTTCCTCCATGGACGTGCATCCCTGGTGTGTTCTAACTTCCTCTAATAAGGACAACAGATTGGCTTAGAGCCCACCTTAATGGCCTCATTTTAATTTAATTACCTCTTTAAAGGCATTATCTCCAAATAAAGTCACATCTGTGGTACTGGGCTTAGGGCCTCAGCGTATGAATTTTGAGAGGACATAATTCAGCCCATAAAAGACTTCATCTGGCCGGGCGCGGTGGCTCACACCTGTAATCCTAGCTCTCTGGGAGGCCGAGGCGGGTGGATTGTTTGAGCTCAGGAGTTCGAAGTCAGCCTGAGCAAGAGCGAGACCCTGTCTCTACTAAATTTAGAAAGAAATTAATTGGACAACTAAAAGTATATAGAAAAAATTAGCCGGGCATGGTGGCGCATGTCTGTAGTCCCAGCTACTCGGGAGGCTGAGGCAGAAGGATTGCTTGAGCCCAGGAGTCTGAGGTTGCTGTGAGCTAAGCTGACGCCACGGCACTCTAGCCCGGGCAACAGAGTGAGACTTTGTCTCGGAAAAAAAAGAAAAGTGAGAAAAATGTTATCAGGGTTGTGGGATCCTTGTGACAGAGTGGCAGTTTCATAACATGTTCCCCGAGGTAACATGGAAAGCAGGAAATGCACCTAATGAACTGGGTGATGTAGCTAAAAAGATTTCCAGGTGGAGCATTGAAAGGTGTCACCTGGCTACTTCTTGTCACTTCTGGTAAACGTGAGAGGAGAGAGACTGGCTAGAGGAAGGGCCATTAAATAAAAAGGAGCCAGGACTTGATGTAACGGCCTTGACATTTCTGGCCTCTCCACGTGGCAAACGAAATTTGAGGAAGAGGTTCTGGGCACAGATCCCGTCGGGCAACATTGTCTAAGATGAAGCCCAGGCTGTGGCTGATCCCTGTTGGGAGACGAAGCCTGGAGGCCGTGTCTCAGAGAGCCTGTAGTCGAGCACGGCCTTCCGAGCAGCTTGCGGGTGCTGTCCCCGCGGCCTCAGTGGAGGCCCACGCTAGGGAAGAGCTGATGTTAAAGAAATTTGTGGGCATAGCCTTTGCCTACGAGGGTGAACCCCAACAAGAAAACTGCCGACTGGCGCTGACAGAGACAGAGATGCTACAGGAGTAGAAGAAACCTGTCACCTCCCAAGCTCCTACAGGCAAGAAGAAAACTGATAAAGCCACGCAGCTACAAACATGTGACACATTTCACATAAAAGGTAGGATGACCCAGAGGGCAGCAGTGAGTGTCCGGAGAGCAGAGCCAAGAGCCATGGAAAGTCATTTCTGGGCAAGAGCAGGACCGAATCTCAATCATGGAACTTCCAACATGTTCCTGGGAGGATTTCAGAACTGCTATGGACCAGTGACTCCTGTGTGTTTCCTGTTTTGTCACCTTTTGAACAGGAGGAATGTCTGCAGTAGTTATCCTACGTCTGCCGGGTGTGTGAGGGACAGATAACTCGTCTCTTTAGTTCACGGCTCTTTGCGCTGACAGCAAGTGTGCCTGAGGAGCTAAGCTTAATGGGACTTTGAACCAAAGGCCAGGCAGGAGCCCCAGGAATCATGTCCGGGGGGCTGAGCTGACCAGCAACTCTGCCTGTGAGGCTGCTGGGGCCAAGAGGACAGTGCCAGGTGGGACGTTTCCTCCCCAAATGCCATGGGGCTTTCAAGGGGGGTGGAAGGCTGTGCATGCCCCGCAGGGACCAGGCTGGGGTGGGCAGTCACCGAGATAACCAGCCTTCGACGTGATGGAAAAGCATCAGATCAGACCAGACTGAGCACATCTCCTCTGGGGAAGTCATTTTCCTTAGTAGGCCTCAGTCTCCTCTCACATGGAAGATGGGAATAAAATATTTAAAAACCTCCTAGGGCTGTTGTGAGCAAAGAGGGATTTCGGTTTCCGATACTTCTGCACGTCTGAGTCAAAGCGTGTCGATTTAGATCCCGTGACACACTCGCGTGTGTGCACACAGGCAGGTGCACACTCCCCGCAGGGGTGCTGATGTGAGTCTCTGGGCACAGCCCAGGTCTGGGGGGGTACGCACCAGCAGGTCAACAGAGGAGCCCCGGGCGGTAAGATCATGGCTCATTTTTAACTGTTTTCTTACTTTCTGTTTATCCTGAATTTTTAAAAAATAATTGACTATGTTCTACTTTTATAATCAGAGAAAATAAGCAAAAAACAAGACCCATCCTCATGGCTAGAAATCCACCTCGTAAGCCACCAACGGAAGCACCGACACGTACCTTGCTTGATGGAGGACTTGCGGACGTTGTCCACCACAAAGGAGAACATCTTCCCGCTGGCGCTCACGGGCCGCCCGTGGGAGGCAGGCGCGCCCACGGTGGGCCGGGGGAGGCCTTGGGACCAGCTCCTTTGCACGGGCGCTGGCCGGATGCCCTGGTGGAAGGGAATATGCGGTGGCGAGGGGGTCTTGTTCGGCTGCTGTGTGGCCCGAGGTGGCTGTGGCCTTGGCCATGGTACTGGGCCCCTCATCCATGGGAAGGAGGCCTGCAGGGGCACACCAGAGGGTCAGGGGAGGTCATGATCTGCTGAGACGGTCTCCACTCCTTGGCCCCAGCTACACAGTTGCTGCCTGAGTTCTCGGCTTTTGAATCACTTCCCCCAGGAAGCCCTCCTGGACTCTCAAGTTTGGGATGGTAGTCCTGCCATGGGTCACACGGCACATTATCACACCATTGTTAGTGGGTGTGTCCTTTACCCAGGCACCTTGCCGAGAGATTCACGTGTATTGATGAATCATTAATCATTTAATACACCCTACACTGCGATGACACAGGCTGGGGAAGACCAAGTGATCTTCCAAGACCATGGATGTGGTCTTGAGCTGCTGAGCTGGGAGAATGTCCCCTCCAAGGGATTAGGGACTTTTCATCTATCTTGCTCACTCCTAGAATAAAGACCTGGCATATACATAGCAGGTCCTCAGATATTGGTTGAAAGGAAGAACAAGCCAATGCCAGATTCAAGCCCAGCTTTCTGGGACTCCGCAGCCTGTTCTCTTTCTGTCCGCACTGTGGGTCTCTCCATCTGACCCCCGACGCTGAGAGCCCTGGGGTGTCAGGGACCCCGCTGTCCTGCACATCATGACACCTGATTCTGGCAGAGGCCCCACACCTGTCTATCGAGGGAACACTTAATGCTCTGACCCTGGGGAAGATGTTGGCAGCCACTTTCAGTGCAGAGGATGTCAAAATCCATCTAACCGCAGAGGAGCAAGTGTGGAGAGGTGCTGACGCCCGGCTTTTGCCTTGGCTTAATGCTTTCAGTGGTGGTTTCTTCCGGGTGCCCAGAGGATAAGCGATGACATAGATGAGCGCTGTCACTCAGTGCGCTGAACTTACCAATTCCTCACCGCAGCCCTTCAGGGAGGGCGCTCCTTACTCCGGTGTTAGAAATGAGGCTTGGAGGGGTGAAGGAATCTACGCAAGCACAGGTCGTGGTAGGGACAGAATTGGGATCAAGATCTGAAGGCCTCCCCCTCGTCTCTCTCCCTTTCCACCCCCCGCCCCGCTCTCCCTCCCAACTCTCTTGGCTGAAATAACACTGTCCAAGTAGGAGCTACGTGCGAAGGTTTGCTGCCTGTGCAAGGGCCATGCATCTATCTTCCCAGGGCTCACAGTTCTCCTTCTGTTCCGTCGCCTGGAGAGAATTTGAGCTCAGACACGCATCATGGAGAACAGGACAGAACGTCCTATAACTTCCGTTGGGTTTTATTCAAGAGGAGGGTTCTCCACTCACTCAGGATCCTGAGCCAATTAAGCTACAGTCTTTCTACAGGTCAAGGATCCTGTGCTTTTTCCCCAAAGGCTTTCTCCAGGGTCCCTCTTCATGGCGGACAGGCCAGACCCACCAGCATCCTTTGGAGATTCAGGGTCATCTCCCTTCCTCTCCCAGCCCATTATTGAGGGCGGGATTAGGCAACCAGCCAATCAGCGATTGGTTCAGAGGTGGGGCATGTGGTCCAATCGGAGCCAAGGAGATCAGGCTGGACGCCAGATCCTTAGCCATAGGAGAGCTGGGGGGTGTGGCCAGCACCAAGGGTGTGGAGCCCAGGTATGGAGAGAGGGAAGCTGGCTTTTGTTTCGTGTTTTTAATTATAAAAACACATAACATAAAATTTACCATCTTCACCATTTTTAAGTGTACTGTTCAGTAGTAAGTATATTCAAATTGCTATAGAATAGATCTCTAGAACTTCTTCATCTTCCAAAAGTGAAACTCTATTCCCATTAAATAATTCTCCCTCCCCCACCCCCGGAGCCCCTGGTAACCTCGATTCTACTTTCTGTCTCTATGAATTTGACTACTCTTGGTACCTCATATGAGTGGATTCCTACATTTGTCTTTTTGTGACTGGCTTATTTCACTTGGCGTAATGTGCTCAAGGTACCTCCATGTTGTAGCTAGCACATGTCAGAACTCTCTCCTTTTTGAAGGCTGAATAATATTCCATTGTATGGCTAGACCACGTTTCATTTATCCGTTCTCCTGTCGAGGGGCACCTCGGTTGTTTCCACCTCTTGGCTATTGCGAATAATGCGCAGATAGAGAAGCTGGTTTTGAGCCCTGGCTCAGGTCATACCCTGAGCTGTTCCATCCTGTGAGGCCGGTTAGAGCTGGTTTCTGTCACTTGTAGCCCCCACAGCCCTAATGATAGGGTTTCTAAAGGGGATCGTGCATGATGTATAAATGCAGCAAAGACTGCGATCAGCTCTTTACATTCAAAAATTTAAAAATAATTTTTTTTTAAGCTTGCTGATTTAGTGGCTTTAGTTTAAAGTTGGTTTTCTCTACTTAGCAGGCTGCTCTATCATAAGCAAGGTCAGGATTTTCTCAGAAATTGCTGCTAGTAACCACAAGGAAATGGGCATGGGGGAAACAAACATAAGACAAAGATTCATATTAAAAGCTAACTCCTGGCTGTGCTCCCATTAGAATGTACATGGAGCTGGGGGTCAAGGTCAGTTATTAACAAGTCTGGTTTTAGAAACTTTAGTTTAAAAAGACTTGCTTATGCCTTTTTTCTTTCTTCTTTTTTTTTATTTTCTGGTCTCTGACCATATGGTGTGTTGTGTGGTGGCTGGTTTTTTTGTTTGTTTTGTTTTTGAGGTAGTATATATGATTCCTGATTTCTCCAATGCTACTTTTAAAATAGCAGGTTGTCGACCACCTGGACCACACCCACTGCTGAATCTCTATCAGCTTGAACAAACAGCAGTCAGTGATGTACTCAAGAAATCACAACCCCTTTTTCCAGGTTACCTACCTGTCCTTTTGTTATCACACCAACATCTGCTTCGAACCTGTCAGGACCACAGGGTGCCGAGGGCAGCCTACAACACCAGCGTAGTTGCACAGGAAGCCCTGGAGGCTGCGTGCAAGGCAGGCCTTGCCCTTGAAGAGCTCGTCATGTTCTCTGCCAGCTGCAGTCATTGTCACAGCTACCGCTGTGAACCACCATGGAGAGAGGGCACACAGGTGCCAGACTGTGCCATGCCCTTAAAATTGTGGTCTCATCTGATTATCAGAATAACTCTGGGTCAGGGAGGCATTTTTACCCTAACTCTGTGGGTTAAGAAATGGAAGCTCAGAGAGGTTAAGTGACTTGTCCAAGGTCCTGCAGCCAGGATGCGGCGATGCTGTTTGGCTCCAAAGCCTGTGCTCTTAGGGCTTCCAGGTTATTTGAAGTCGTGATTTACACTTGCTTTCCATACTCTCAAAAGGATCTTAGACAACTGGTTAATGAAGAATGGGAGATTTTCTGAGTTAAAAAGTGAAAATAAGAAATAGCTGGTGTGAAAAACTGCAAGATGTTGCATGGGCTGCTTGTGAAGAGGATTTTCTAGGGACGCTGTCAACGCCTCTATGGAAGTGTGATCCACAGGACACATGCAGCACCCCGGGAGCTGCTCAGAGGGTCGAGGCCTCCTCCCAGGCAGGGCCCCCGGCGCGTTCACTGCTGCACAGAGCGGGGGCCTGTTTGTGCTGGTTCATGAGAGCTGGTTAGTAAATGTTCAGAATTTTGTGAGCTGGTTGATAAACACAACCATTAATAAAAATTAAAGTATGTATATTTACAGTTAAATTGTATCAGAAACAACAGTAATAAATACTTGAAACTCATCCTTTCCTAATTATTTTACTACATTTGATTATTATCTACGCTTTCGTGGTTATTTGCCCCTACTGTATTGTGTATTGGCAGCACTGTAGAATGATTCGCTACTATCAAGTGATGTTTCCAACTCTGTTTGGTGATGTTACATTGTAGCTTGAAATTGGCCACGGTGGGAGTGTTCACACGCTGTGTGTGTGAATCAGGAAATGCTATAAATCAAGATTTGTGATATGTGAAATTAGGAGATGCTATAAATCAGGGCTTGATTTTTTGTTTTGTTGATTGTCTACACGTAAGAAGGTGATGGAGAAAATATTAATAATGCAGATTAAACTTCAAAGTGTGTTGTGTCTGTAGCTGTTATGTTATGAACAGAACAAAAAATTGAGTAAATATTCTTCTAGTATATGAAAACTATTATCCAACATAGCAAAGAAGTCACTCATGTCATTGATGAACACATGAGGTTCCAACACACATCTTTCTTATTTCGCTTTTGTTTATTCATAAATGTAAACAAAAATATTTACCAATATTCAGGTTGGAAACTCACTCGTTCATCAGTTCCTACCATAACTTGGCTGGGGATACAAGAGTTCGGCAAGAATCAATGCAAACCTTCTGTGAGAATCAATGGCCACATGGAATTTACAATGAGCTTACAATAAAGAGAATATTTTATTATGTGTGAAGAATGTGCTACACCTTCTTTGGATCAGTAAGCTTTATACTATACACGCACACTTTCCTTTCTCAGAGCGCCAGTTAAACATTCACCAGCAAAGTACTGACCAGGCCCAGCACCCAGCAAAGTGCCTGGCACACGCCGTAGGCATCGCTGACTGAACCCAACAATCGGCAAATAGAGCCGAAGTCAAGAGGCCTTCAACCGACTCCCGGACTGGGGCAGGGAGAATACATGATGAGCCTGGGGCATCTTGCAAGAGCAGAAAGCAAGGACGTGCACAAAAACAAGGACGGACATGTCAAAGGAACACAGCACCCAACCTGAAAGAGCTCCAGTGGCCAAAACTAGAACAATCTGAGTCACAAAATAAATAACATAGCAGTGGAGCATAACCCAAAGAATCAAATAAATGTATATGAACGCATACAGATATAAATACACAGATGAGGAAACAAATCAGTGGGGAGAAGAGATGATCTTCCTTACGAAGGAATTTAACACATGTCCGTACCCACCCTCCAGAGATGGAGCTATTCTCCTTCCTCCCTCTCCTCTGAAGGTCACTAGACTCAGTGGCTTGTACTAGGGAAGCCCCAAGTCCAGAGCACAGAAAGGGAGACAGGAACTCTACAGCGGAGAAACCTGGCGAACACCCCCTCAACCACTGATGGGTCAGTGTCACCAGGGATGCCATGTGGGTATGGGTACCCCGAAGCGATGAGATGACAGGGACACCTTACCTCTTGGTGACCCCAGTCTAAGCAGAGAAAAACATCAGACAAATCCAGACGGGGGACATTCTCCAGGGTACCTGGCCAGACTCCTCAGGACTGCCAAGGGCATGAACATCAAGGAAAGACTGAGAAACTGTCACAGATGAGGGGACACTAGGAGACGTGTGGACTAAATGCAATGTGGTGCGTTGGATTGGGTCGTGGATCCTGGATTGGGTTGATAATAATGCACCAATGTTGATTTTTTTTCTGTTTTTGGTTTTGCAAACTGTCCTATGGTCACATCAAACATTAACCACAGAGAAACCAGGAGCGGGGCAGACAGGAACTCTCTGCACTATCATTATAGCTTTTCTGTAAATCTAAAGTTATACCAAAATAAAAAGGTATTTAATAATAATTTTTTTAAAAAGGGCCTTTGAGTTACCAGAAAAAAACAGTACAAAATCCACACGCGACTACTCACGGGGCTTACGCATACACATGGTCCTTTGGTCCACTTCCAGCCCCGTTTCCTCTGATTTTACTTAATTTTACTCTAATAACTACACGGCTGTGATGACAGGAAGGGACCTGGGGGAGGTGGGGAGGAGGCACATGGACCCCTGCGGAGAGGAGCAGCCACCTGCACGTTCTAAAGCGCAGACACCAGAGCCAGCGCCACCCGGGCTGCGCGGGGCAAGTGACCTCCGCCTCCACGGTTCCCAGGCGCTGCCACATTCAAAATGAAGTAACACCTCCACGTCCCCAGGAAAAGCACAAACTACGTCCAGGATCTTCAATCTCAGAAATCAGGATTATACCTTCGAGAACACAGAGCTGCCAAGTTTTATGTTATCTTTAATTTTGGAGCTTAAAGAAGTAGGTTCCTGTGAGCGATTCAGAAAAGTCACTCGTCTGGGTTTTGGTGAGCTGGGTAAAGACACCTAACTGCGTTCCGGCCCATCTCACCTTATGTCTTTTTTTTTTTTTTTTTGAGACAGAGTCTCACTCTGTCGCCCTGGGTAGAGTGCCGTGGCATCAGCCTAGCTCACAGCAACCTCAAACTCCTGGGCTCAAGCGATCCTCCTGCCTCAGCCTCCCGAGTAGCTGGGTCTACAGGCATGCGCCACCATGCCCAGCTAATTTTTTCTCTCTATATATTTTTTAGTTGTCCAGCTAATTTCTTTCCATTTTTAGCAGAGATGGGGTCTCGCTCTTGTTCAAGCTGGTTTCGAGCTCCTGAGCTCAAACGATCCACTCGCCTCGGCCTCCCAGAGTGCCAGGATTACAGCCTGAGCCACCGTGCCCGGCCCTCACCTTATGTCTTTGTCAGTCTTCTATCCTCTAGCTTAAGGGTTTCCCTTTCCTTTCAAGTTCTAAAATTCGCTTCTCGGTCAGTTCATATGATTCTGGGTTAGTACACATGATGGGGAAGGTAATCTAATGAGAAAACACCTAGATTTTTGCACATAGCCTTTTCTACCCCTCGACTTGGCCGACGTCAGTTCAGTCTCGCCAGACTGAGGGACTGAATGAAGAACGAAAAGCAGCAGAGCGGCTACGGCTTGGGAAGAGCGTGCTCTGCCAGGAGAGCCAGGACAAGCCAGGTGGGTCCCTGCGGTTTCCGGGCAGGTCTGTGTCGCTTCACCAGGATGCTTGGGCTACCTGTGCTCCTCCCTCTGGTCCCCTGATGCCGTGACAATCTGTAAGTCATTGCCGAGGACATCGTGCCTGGGGCTGGTTGTTGCCCCATGGACTCCGCTTCACTGGCCATGGGAAATTTCCTTTGATTAAAAATCTTTGTCTCAGCATTTCTCATCTCGTCAGGAGGCCCCCAGGAGCTGTAAACGCACAGTGTAGAGGAAAATCCTACGAGATCAGGCTGGGAGACAACAACGCTTGGCCAGCGAGGGCTTCGTTCAGAAGTGCTGCTGTGCTCTCTGGTCCTTTGTTCAATCCCCAGAAACCCAACCTGCTTACAGGCAAAGCCATATCCTTCCCAAGGACGGGGTTTGGCCAGGTGCAGTGGCTCACGCCTGTAATCCTAGCACTTTGGGAGGCCGACGTGGGAGGATCGCTTGAGGTCAGGAGTTTGAGACCAGCCTGAGCAAGAATCATTTTCTTACCCTAATTCCCTATCCTTGAATCTCATTAGGGAGGTTCAGTTTAGGCAGTAGGAACACTTCCTTATGTCATGGACATTTGGGTTTTTGGTCTACATTGCATCCATTTTCTGTCTTGGGTTGGGGAGACACCTTTCCCTCCCACAGTTCTGAGCCGTGTAATTGTGTTGGGGCAGATCCCCTCTCTATCCCAGGGGAGGAGTGTGATCCAGGCCAGGCCAGTCAGAGCATTCCTTGTGATTGGTTCAGGAATAGGCACACGATCCAAGCCAAGTCGATGAAGAAGCTTGTTCTTTTCCTGAATCTACTAAGTTTGGAGGATGTTGGGGCTGCTGGTGGCCACCTCACTACAGGTGAGGCAAGAATCTGCCTGAGACTGTGAAGCTAACGAAGATGAAAGAGACAGTTTCCTGACCATCACCTGAGCACCTGGATCCAGCCAGGCCTGAAGCTGATACTTCTGGCCTTTTCAGTTACATGAACAACTCCTCTCCCTCCTCCTCCTCCTCCACCTCCTCTTTCTTATTCTAGTTTGAGGTGGGTTTCTGACACTTACAAACAATGAAATTTCCTGGACAATATGCTTATTGAGACTTTAGCACAAATATCACTTTGAACTCAGAATGAAAAGTGTTACATAGGTTCTGACATGCTTAACTATTTAATAAAACTCACCAGGCTATAATCATGTACCAAATTTACCTTTAAACTTATAAAGGTAAAGCAGTGACCTCAGATAAGAAGTGATTTAAGACCAAAGAACCAATCATAAGACAAGCAGTGAATCATTAAATGGAGAAATTTAGAACAAATAAAGAGTTCCCTAGCTACAGCAGACTTGAGTATAAGCCCCAAATTTCTGCTTCACAAGTTATACCAGGGAAAACATTCCAAAGTTTTAAAAGAAAACTTTCCAGTTGAAGAAACAGGCAAAAATTTTTAACATATATTTGTTGTGTATATTATATGTTAATATTAATTTCCAGTATATTTATCAGATATGTCAATACTATTACATTACTATAAATGCAAACGCATGTGTATGTATACGTATACTTACAACCACATATTTCTAAGCACTGTTTTAAAGAGGTAATGAAAGACTGTTCAAAAGCTATTTTTTCTCTTTTTTTTATTCCTCAGTCAACTAAGTGAACTATTAACCAGCACAGTTCCTGGAAAGTCGTAAGGGCTCAATCTACGACAGTTCTTTTTCCTGTCCCCAAGATCTCCCATCCTCTTTTTTTAGCTCTTTTTTCAGAACTAGGTAAAATGAAAGAGGCGGCATATCACAGTGTCACGAGTGGAGGTTGGTAAACTTTTCCTACAGACAGCCAGACAGCAGGTATTTTTGGCTTGGTGTGTCATATGATTTCTGTGCACTCAGTTCTGCAATTGGAGCAGGAGAGCAAACGCAGGCAACACCAAAGTGAGTGTGCGTGGCTGTGTTTCAATAAAACTTTAATTTACAAAAATGGGTGATGGTCTAGGTTTGGCCCTTGGGCTGTGGCTTGCCCACCTCTGGTTGAGAGCATGGGATCTGGCATTCGAAGGGATCGGTCCAGCTCCCTGCTCTGCCTCTTACCATAAGTGACCCTGAAAAAGGCCTCTTTATGCCTCATCTTTAAAAATAGGGATAACAGCAGCTACTTCTTACTGTGTGAGAGCCAAATGGAACAATATATATAAAGTGCCTAGAATGCCTCCTGGCACATAATAAATGCTCATTTAAACATTAGCCACCAGGCATTTACAATCATAGTCATCAAAAAAGAAACCAAAAGGAAGCAACTGGGTTAGTCCAGGAACTGCAGCAACATCCCTGGTAAAAAGTTCGTGGAGGCAAATGAGGAAGCTCATGACTGAAATTGCATTTTCTGCCCTCACGGGTGGCTTTTGTTTTTACCCACATGGTATACTGTCCTCCATTAGGTCCTCCTCAAGTCATCAGGGTGCTCTGAGCTGCTAGGAGAAGCCTTTTAGACTAGAACTCAGGATTGGCCTTTAATTCTGGTTCTGGGATGTGGAGTACCCTTGGGAGGTTCCACAGAACCTCTTTGAGCATCAGTTTACACGATGATGGGGTGGTCCCAACGGCCTCCATAAAAATTCTTTAGGGGGAGAAGGAGCCTGTGATTAATGTGTACCTGCCTGGCAGAAATTGGAGATTGAAGCTCAGAAAGGTTAAGTAAGTGGCAGTTGGAATTTGAACTTGAACTTGGGTCTATCCTAGTCCAAAGCCTTTGTGTTCTTCACTGCATTCCAACAGCAGAGCCGAGTAGACAGAAATCACATGACACACAGAGTTACAGCAGTGAGCAGCAAGGCACATGGCTCACAGAGGACGCTCCTTAGGCCACGCAGGATGTCATGAGGTTGCAAGAGGGACAAAGGACCATGTCCGGAAGTCACATGGGAGTCTCTGGCTGGAATGGGAGCAGGACAGAGCAGGCTAACGCAGGTTTCCTCAGCCAGCTGCTTTATGAGAACACTGCCACGGTTGGCAGGACAGCCTGTGTTCACAGAGATCATAAAGCACTAAAAAGAACCGGCCAACAAAGATCATAACGGCAGGCACAGTACGGCAGGTATGCCTGACTTTCTGCCTTCGATATCACGTGTCTGACACTTAGGCAGAGACGCTACGTAATTACTTAGCGGTTGCTTCAGGGCCCTGCAAACAGGCCTGCAAGCTACGTCCCGTACAACGCCGGGGGCACCATCCGTGTGGACTATGCCTCGGATGGCGACCCCGGAGCTGAGCAACAAGGGTGGCCCTTGGCAAAAGAGTATGACTTACACCACGTACTCCTGGGAACATCCTGGGTGCCAGTGTACTTTGTCGACCAAGAGTTTTTCTTTATGTTTTTCCATCTTATTTGTCATTCCGTGGGTAATTTATTTGCAAAGGTGTCCACCTGGTCACCGTGGGGTCCTGAGACTTCCTGTCCGTGCTCGCGGAGGCGGCGGGTGGCTGCTGTATGCTCTCTGCTTGGCTCTAAAGCCGAGCGAGATCACCGCCTATCGCAGGCGCCAGGCGCTGGCCGAGCAACTGACATACGGTGCCTGTCTGATGCCACAGCCAGCCCACACGGCGGGAACTACGATGGTCCCGATTCATAGAAAGGGGAACCGAGGCTTTGAGAGGTGGAGCAACTTGTGCACGAGCCCACGGCTGGGAGGGAGCAGGGCCGGAACCGCACTGGACAGCCTAGCTTGAACTTCAGGAGGCCAAATGGACCCCTGTGACGCCTGCAAGCACACTGGTCCCTAGTTCTGCGCCCGCTCCCCACTTTCTCGTAAAACGCTGCCACACCCTCTCTGTCATGGCCACCATAGGGCCCGAAATAAACGTGTCCATTTACGAACTCTTTGTTGGGGAAGGAACAGGTAACTCGTAGGCTGTTAGGACCATCCTCCCCCAAAGGAAAGAGTCCTTGGAAACTACCTCAGGGAAAACAGCTCTCTCCGGGGACCTGAAAATCAGTCAGAAGCAAGAGCAAGCAGGAAGCAAGATGGCCCCAGAATTCTTAGAAAAATGGGGCCCCAAATGAGATGAGATTTGGTAAGAGACGCTCTTCAGTAACTCCCTTTTTTTTTTTAATGGTCCACAGGTGGAGTTCATGAGGCAAATGGAAGGCCAGTCCATAGGAATGCGTAACCGTCTACACGGCTGTCCTCGCTCCGGGCCTGCAAAGGACTCCTTCCCTTCCTCAGCGGGAGCTTGGAGGACGCCCACAGAGAGGTCTGAGAGGGAGCTGAGAGCACTTCCGTGAGGCGGGTGTGGGGATGGGGGTCTCCTGAGGAAAGCCCGGCAGAGACAGGCTCAGGCTGCCGTGAAGTGCCCGGGGCACTGGCCAGGGGAGTCCCTTGGCCAATGAAGCACATGCAACTGCATGCAGAAATCAGAATTTAAAAAAATTCACGTACAGCCAAGTGACTGTAAAAGTTTGTTTTGCTATATTTGAAAACCGGTTGATGAGACTGCTCTAGCTAGCATCAGACTAAATGATTTTCTCCCTGCCGTTATCTGCAAGTAGAGACAGAGTTTAACTTGCACTGACCGGCTGTGTGACGCAGGGTAAGTTACTTAACCCGTCTGAGTTTTAGGTTCCTTGTCTGTAAAACAGGGATCATGAGAGAGCGCTGTCCTGGGCTGTTGTAACATTAAATAAGGGAAAGCAGGTAATCTGCTTGTTAGTGGTTCTTCCTGCTAACGTCACGATCCCATTGCAGTAACTCTGCTGGTTTCGTTGTTTACAGTGTCCTCTTGCACCTTCAGTAGCAGAGGTGGACATCTTTACCACTGTTTGCCATACTTGTGTGATTAAAACGAAGTGCCTTCCTCACATTTGTACACTTAAGTTTACAGCTGCTTTAGTCCCAATAGCCACAAGGAGGAAGCGACCCAAGTGTCCGTCAATGGATGAATAGATAACAAAACGTGCTCTGCCCACACAATGGAATATTATCTATCCAGCCTTAAAAAGGAAGGGAACTCTGACACACGCTACAACATGGATGAACCCTGAGGACATTGTGCTAAGTGAAATAAACCAGTCACAACAGGACAAATATTGCAAGATTTCACTTACACAAAGTACCTAGCACAGTCGAATTCAGAGGAAGTGGAATGGTAGTTGTTAGGGGCTGCGGGGTTGAGGGAGGAACAGGGAGTCCTTGTTTCATGGGTACGGAGTTTCAGTTTTGCAAACTGAAAAGAGTTCTATGGATGGATAATGGTCATGGCTGCACAACAACGCGAATGTACTTAAAGCCACTGAACTGTACACTTAAAAATGGGTAAGATGATACACTTTATGTCATGTATACTTTAGCACAATCTAATAAGTAAAAAATGCCAAGTATGGTGGCTCACACCTGTAATCCCAGCACTCTGGGAGGCTGAGGTGGGAGGATTGCTTGAGGTCTGAAGTTTGAGACCAGCCTGAGCAAGAGCGAGACCCCGTCTCTACTAAAAATAGGAAGATTAGCCAGGCGTGGTGGCGCATGCCTGTAGTCCCAGCTACTCAGGAGGCTGAGGCAGGAGGATGGCTTGAGTCTAGGAGTTTGAGGTTGCAGTGAGCTATAATCATGCCACTGCACTCCAGCTGGGTTGACAGAGTGAGACTGTCTCAAAAAATAAAAAATAAACAATAAAAAATTGAAAACAAACAACGGAAGTCCCTCAGAGGTTTCTCTTGGGGGTGGGGTGATGGAAATGTTCCAAAAGTCGATTATGGCGATGGCTGCACAACTTTTCAAGATTTATTGACTCGTACATTTAAAATGGGTGAAGTTTATGTTATGTAAATTGTACGTCAATAAAGCTGTTAAAAGCAAGCAAGCAAACAAATGTCACATTCACGAGGAAGACCCGTGGGCGTGAAGGCCATGCCCACCATCTTGGGTGCAGTGATGGTTTTACGGGCACATTCACACGGCCAAATCTATCAGACTATGTCCTTTAAACACGTGTGGTTTTATTATATGTCAGTTATACCGCAATAAAGCTGTGTTTTTAAAAAGCGGTGCAGTGTTCCAGATAAGAGTGAACCCTTATATTTTATTAAACAATGTCTCTTTTGATGGGCACTTAGGTTTCAAATTTTATGCCACTATAAAAATGCTTCCATAAATATCTTTGTATGAACAAAAGAAAAATACAAATATTCGTTGTGTGTCCTCCTCCTCCCCCTCTGGCAAGGCACCGACTCAGAATTTCCTGGGGCAGGGGCCTGGGAACCTGTAATTTTCCTGAACATTCCTCCCAGATTCTTGTAATCAGACACGTTAGGGAGACGGGCCCAAGCTCCACAGATGTGGATTTTCAGGCTATCGTGTGTTGATCTACTTGGACCCTGAGTTTCGAGCTTTGCAGACATTCTCTCAGTGCCGCGCACCATCGAGAAGGTAGAGACCCAGACGTGCAAAGAACCCTGGCCCAGGTCTGGGTTAGGAAGCATCCATCCCTGTCCCTCTCTGGCACACGCCTGCGTGCCCCTCCTCTCAGGAAGCTGCACGTTTTCAGGCGTCGGCCACTGCGCAACTCCTGCATGTAACTCCATGAAACGCCCAGGAAAGGGCGCCAAGATCCTCCTCCCCGGGACCCGCCCGGATGCTCTGAACTTCCAGCGCTGAGCCATGCGGCTGCCACTCGTGTGCACAGCGTGAAATCACAGCCACAGCGCTCTGGTGTATTTGAGCCCCGGGCTGCACAGAAGGCGACACCACTCCTTTACCCCGCAGTGGCCCGGACTCACCTGGGGTGGGTTTTCGATGACCAGTTCGTAGGTCAGCCCTGCAGAGCCAAACCTCAGGATGTCTCCAGGTATAAGCTTCACGGCCACATTCTGAATGTGGCATTCGTTGACAAAAGTGCCGTTGCGGGAATTGAAGTCCTGGAGAACAAAGCTGCACTCGGCCTCATTATACTCAATGAGCGCGTGGTGGTTGTCGATGTCAGTGGACTGAAATAGAGGAGCGGGGAAGCTGTAGCCATAAAACAGGTTAACTAGTGCCCACTGGGTGCCAGAATGTGCTAGGTGTCACCAAGCTGACGTCACCACAATCCTCATTTTTAAAAGGAAGATGCTGAGGGATCAGAGAGGGTAAGTGATTTGCCCAAGGCTACACAGCTACTGCATGAAGGAGCCAGGATATGTGCTCTGACTCCAGATCTGGGGACAGGTACCCAAGGTGTTGGGTGGAGAATCAGGCAACACTATGGCAAAGAGAACTTGGGGGAGTCTTATTGGGCATTTAGCCAGGGAATTGGCCAATTTCTATTTCCCTGACCCCACATGGTGTCACTCAATGGCAGGAGAGGAAGCAGAAATGTCCCAAACACAAACCACAAAGGCCAGGCAACAAGTGACAAGTTCACGGAATAGGGTATGTATAGTTAAGGAGTTATTGTAATTCATCTGTTTGTTCTATTCATTTTTAAAATAGCGTGTTTTTCCTAATAATGCAGAAAATAAAAAATAGAGAAAAGCAGACATTATGATCACTTATAATCCTGTCCCCCAAGGGCAGTCACTGTTAACACTGTGGTTCACATCCCTCCAGGTTTTTTTCTATGCTTACATTCTTTCTAAAAAATCTTAAACAAAGTTGATCATACTATACACACATAGTTTTATAACTATCTTTTAAAAACCTCGATAAACAATGAACATTTTCTCATGCAATTACTTATTTCTATTGCTTCTTAAAGCTACTCAGAATTTGTCAAACCCAAGATGATCTTCTTTTCAAAAGGGGGCTTGGTGTGACCAGGTTTCCCCAAAGGAAAGGGGCCCCAGCCAGTGTGTCCGTGAATTGGCGGTAGGGACAGAAACTCCTCTGTCATCATACTTTAATAAGAAGACTGCGCAAAGGTCAGCAAAAGGCAGTAACAGCACATTCCCCCGGCCGCAGGGCCCCGGATAGATGAGTGGAAATGTCCCGACTGCAAGCTGCAGGGCACATCGAAGTCTTTGTCTTCTAGGGGTGTGGGCTACCAGACACCCACTAGCCTCAGACTCGCAACTATTTCCTAAGTTTATCTTCTCAGAGTGCTCCAGCCAGCTTCCATACAGAAGTACTTGCACTTAGACATCTAAAGTCCCATAATATGACAATAACCCATAGCTTATATTAATAATGGAATATTTTAATATGCATTATATAATAGACTAATAACATAACATATTAATCAAACATTAAAATTTCCTAAGTGATTTATTGCATTGTCCCATTTCTTCTTCACAACAATCCAGAGAAAGGTTCCCCATTTTGTAGAGGCAGAAACTGAGGCACAGAAGGATTGAATTTCCCCAGAGTCACCAGTTGACAAGGCTGGCTTGTACCCAGGTTTGCCTGATTCAAATGTCTGTACTCTTAACCACTTTTCAAGTTCCCACCAAGTGCTTTGGCATCCAAAATACGAAAACACAAAAAAAGCTGGAGTAGCTATATTAATTACAGACAAAGCAGACTTCAGAGAAAACTATCAGGGATAAAGACAGGCATTAAATAATGACGAAGGGGTCAATTCTCCAAGAAGACCTAACAATCCTTAATGCACCTAACAACAGACCGCCGAAATACACAAGGCGAAAACTGATAGAGCTGCAAGGACAAATAGACAGGTCCGCCGTGATAGCTGAGGCTTCAACGCCCCTGGGTCCGTAATAGACCCAGTAGGCAGAAAATTAGGAAAGACACGGATGAACTGAACAGCACCATCAGTCAATGGGATCTAACTGCCATTTATAGAATATTTCTCCCAACTGCAAAATACACATTCCCTCAAGCCCATGTGGAACACTCACCAAGATATACCACATTCTGGGCCATGAAACACATCTCGATGAATTTAAAAGAATAGAAATCATGCAAAGTATGCTCTCAGACTACAGTGGAATTAAACCAGAAATTAGTTACACAAGGATAGCTGGAAAATTCCAAAATATTTGGAGTTAAACAATATGCCTCAAAATAACACGAGTCAAGGAAGAAGTCTCAAGAGAAATCAAGAATTATCTTAAGAAAATGAAAATACAACTCAAAATTGGTGGGATGCAGTGAAAGCAGTGCTTAAAGGGAAATTTATAGCATGGAATGCATATGTAAGAAAAGAAGAAAGATCGAAAATCAACAACCAAAGCTTCCACCTTAAGAAACTAGAGAGAGAAGAACAGCATGAGCCTCGCACAAGCAGAACAGAAATAATAATTAGCAGAAATGAATGAGATTGAAAATAGAAAAACAGAAGAGGAAATCAAAGAAATCGAAAGTCGATTCTTTGGAAAAGTCAATAAAATTAACAAATCTCTAGCAGGCTAACCAAAAAAAAAAAAAGAAAGAAAAAAGGCACAAATTATTAAAATCGGACATGAAAGAGAGGCCGTCACTACTGATCCCATGGACATTAAAGGAATGTTATGAATAACTCTTTGCCCACAAATTTGATAACTTAGATGAAATGTACCAATTCCTTCAAAGACACAATCTACCAAAACTCACATAAGAGAAATAGATTATCTGAATGGGCCCTTATCTACCAAACAATTTGAATCAATAATTAATAATCTTCCAAACCAGGAAGGACTAGGCCCAGATAGACTCATTGGGTGAATTCTATCAACATTTAAGGAAGAAATGATATCAACTCCCTACAATCTTCCAGAAAACAGAAGCAAAGGGAACACTTCCTAACTCATTCTGTGAGGCCAATATCACCCTAATATCCAAGCCAGATAAAGACTTTACAAGAAAGGAAAATTACAAACCAATTATCTCTCATAAATATAGATGCAAAATCTTCAACAAAATATTAGCAAATAGAATCCAACAATGCATAAAAAGAATTATATACTACAATACCTGGGATTTATTCTAGTTACTCAAGATTGGTTTGACCTTCAAAATCGATCAATATAATCCATCACATCAACAGACTAAAGAAGAAAGTAAATGGAGAGATTCCATGCTTTATTTGTAATTCTCTAGTGAGGTATGACGTTCAGCATCTTTTCATGTGCTTATTGCCATCTGTATGTCTTCTTTGGTGAGATATCTGTTCAGATCGTTTGTCCATTTTTAATTTGAGTGGTTTTCTTATTGTTGAGTTTTAAAACTCATTTATTCTGGATACATGTTTACAGCATATTTATTCATAATTACCCCAAACTGGAAGCAATCAAGACGCCCTTCAAAAAGTGAATGAACGAACAAACTGGTACACCCACACAATGAAATGTTAGTCAACGATAAAAATAAATGAGCTATCAAGCCACAGAAAGACGGAGGAACCTTAAATGCATATTGTTTAGTGGGGAAAAAAAGCTAATATAAAAGGGCTACATATTGTGTGATTCCAACTATATGAAATTTTGACAAAGATATAAAACTAAAGAAAGATTTGTTCTAGCCAGGGGGTCAGGAGGAGATGGGGGGAGATGAACGGGTCGAGCACGGGATTTTTAGGGCAGGGAAGCGATTCTGTGTGCTGCTATGGTGGTGAGTACGCAACATGTCTATGTCAAAACCCATAGAACTTTATAATACAAAGAGTAAACCCTAATGTAAACTATAGGTTTTAGTTAATAATAATATATTAATGTTGATTCATCAATTGTAACAAATATACCATGGTAAGGCATGATGTTAATAACAGGTGAATCTCTGTAAGTATGTGTGTGGTGGGTGGAAGGCGTGGGATATGTGGGAGCTCTCTGTACTGTCTGCTCAATTTTCCATAAAGCTAAAACCGTTTTAAAAAATAAAGTCTATTAAACAAATATTAAAACACATTAGCTCTTTGGGAAATGCTACCTACGTCATCTTCATCTCCGTTCCTACTGATCACATTTCTTTGTGCTCTATGAACCCTTGATAACCCACCAAAAAGATAAATTCTACCTGCTGCATTTTGTTTTTTCTCTTCCCAAGTCCCATCTCTTTCAGCTCCTCAAAAGCTGTCACCCTGTGACTAAGAAATCAGAGCAACGGCCAAGTTCAGCGGCTCACACTGTAATCCCAGCACTTTGGGAGGCCGAGGCAGGAGGATCGTTTGAGGCTAGGAATTTGAGACCAGCCTGGGCAACACAGTGAGACCCTGTCTCTACAAAACAGTAAAAAAAATTAGCCGGGAGTGGTGGCACACACCTGTAGTCCCAGCTACTCGGGAGGCTGAGGCAGGAGGATCGCTTGAGCCCAGGAGTTTGAGGTTGCTGTGAGCTAGGCTGACGTCCCGGTACTCACTCTAGCCCGAGCAAAACAGTGAGACTCTGTCTCAAAAAAATAAAAATAAAATAAAATAAAATAAAATAAAAAAATAAAAAGAAAGAAAGAAAGGAAAAGCCATAATCAAACAAGAGGTTCTGGATGACACCACAAAATGGGAGAAGCCTCTGCCCCACATCAGGCCAAGGGACCGTTCTTGAGTGCTGCCTGGTTATACCGCTCGCTCCCGCGTTCTGACAATTTCAGAACACTCTAGTTGGTCAGGAGCCCTGCTGCTAATACAGGCTGAGTGTATAAGCTCCACCCCGCCGAGTTGTCTCACTATGAGATACACTGTTGTTTTGTTTTTATCATTATTAGCAGCTAACATATTTTGAGAGCTTCTGTGAACTGGGCCCTGTCAAAGCACGTTGTGTTCATTCCCTCATTTAACCTGCACAACAGCCCTGTCCCGGGAGCTATTATCGTCCCAATATTACAGATGAAGAAGCTGAGACTCAAACGGTGAAGGGAGAGAGCAGCATTATTGCCCTGACGCTAAAACCAGACAAAGACATTATGAGAAAACTGCAGACCAATATCCCTAATGAATATTGATGCAAAAATTTGCAACAAAATATTAGCAAACAATTCAACAGCTCATTAAAAGGATTATACACCATGACCAAGTGGGATTTATTCCTGGAACGTAAGAATGATTCAACATATGAAAATCAATCCATGTAATACACCACATTAACAGAATGAAGGGGGAAAGAAACCACATGATCATCTCAATTGATGGAGAAAAAACATTTGACAAAATTTAACACTCTTTCATGAAAAAACACTCAACAAACTAGGAATAGAAGAAAACTATCCCAACATAATAAAGGCCGTATATGAAAAGCCAACAGCTAACATCATACTTGGTGGTAAAAGACTAAAAGGTTTTTCTCTAAGACCAGGAACAAGGCAAAGACGCCCACCCTTACTATTTCTGTCCAAAGTAGTACTGGAAGTCCTAGCCAGAGCGAGTAGGCAAAAAAACCCAAAAAAAGCCATTCAAAATATTCCAGAAGTAGGGCCACCTGTAATCCCAGCACTTTGGGAGGCCGAGGTAGGATCGCTCGAACCCAGGAGTTCGAGGCTGCAGTGAGCTAGGATCACACCATTGCACTCCTGCCTGGGTGACAGAGCGAGACTCCATCTCAAAAAAAACATGCCAGAAGTAAAGACATCTCTGTTCTCAGACAACACGATTTTATTAATATATGTAGAAGTCCTTAAAGATTCCACACAAAAAACCTGTTAGTATCAAGCAATGAATTCAGTAAAGTTGCAGGATACAAAATCAGCACAAAAATCAGTGGCATTTCTATATACTAATAATGAACAATCCAAAAAGTAAATTATGAAAGTGATTCCAGTGACAATAGCACCAAAAATAATAACATATTAGGAATAAACTTGACCAGGAAGGTAAAAGACTTGTATTAATACATTGAAAACTTTAAAATGTTGCAGTAAGAAATTAAAGAAGACACAAATAAATGGAAAGACATCCCATGCTCATGGACTGGAAGACTTAATATTTTTAGAATGTCAATACTACCCAAAGTGATCTAACAGAGATTTAATGCAATCCCTCTTAAAATCCCAATGGCATTCTTTTTCATAAAAAAAACAAATTCATCCTAAAATTCATATGGAATCTCAAAGGGAACCTGAATAGCCTAAACAATCTTGAAAAAGAAGAACAAAGTTGGAGGTTTCATACTTCCTGGTTTCAAAAGTTATGAAAAAGCTAAAATAGTCAAAACAGTGTGGTACTAGCATTTACATCAGAAATGCAGAACTGCCAAATAGAATAAAAAGCCCAGAAATAAATCTTTGCACATATGGTCCATTGATTTTTGACAAGGGTGTCGAGACCATGCTGCGGGGGAAAGGACAGTCTTCAGCAGACGATGCTGGGAAAACTGGATATCTACACGTAAAAGAACGCAGTGGGACCCCCACCTTACATCATAAGCAAAAATTAGCTCCAAACTGATTGAATATCTAAACGAAAGTGCTGTAAAACTCCTGAAAGAAAACATCGAGGAAAAGCTTCATGACACCGGACTTGGCAATGATTTCTTAGATATGACACCAAAGCACAGGCAACAGAAGTAAAAATAGATAAACTGGGCCACATCAGAATGAAAACTTCCCCCCATCAAAGGACACAATCAACGTAGTGAAAAGCCAACCTATGGAATGGGAGAAAATATTTACAAATCATATATCTGAAAAGGAGTTATTATCAATAATATAAAGAGCTCCTACAGCTCAGCAACAACAAAAACAAATAATCTTATTAAAATGTGCAAAAGACTTGAATAGGTTATTTCTCCAGAGAAGATATACAAGTGGCCAAAAAGCATATGACAAGATGCTCGACATCACAATTAGCAGGGAAATGCAAATCCAAACCACAACGAGATACCTCACATCCCTTATTAGGATGGCTACTATTAAAAAAAACCAAAAAATCCAAAAACCAGAAAGTAAGTGTTGGCAAGGAAGTAGAGAAATGAGAACCCTTTGTGTACTCTTGTTGGGAATGGAAAACGGTGCAGACATTATGGAAAAGAATATGGTGGTTTCTCAAAAAATTAAAAATATGATGGAATTATGATCCAGCAACTCCACTTCTGGGTATAATTCAAAAGAACTGCAAGCAGGGTCTCAAAGAGATATTTGTACACCCAGGCTCATAGCAGCATAATTTACAACAGCCCCAAAGTGGAAGCAGCCCAAGTGTCCATCAACAGATGAATGGATAAACAAAATGTACTACTGATACATACATACAATGGAACAGTCTTCAGCTTTAAAAATGAAGGGAATTCTAACACATGCTACAACATGGAGGAACCTTGAGAACACTGTGCTAAGTGAAATAAAGCAGTCACAAAATACATATTGCATGATTCCACTTATATGAGGTACTTAAGAGTAGACGGAGGCAGAGAGACAGAAGTGGAGTGGTGGTTGTCATGGGCTGGGGCAGGAGGAGTGGGGAGTTTAATGGGTATGGAGTTTCAGTTTTGCAAGATGAGAAAGTTCTGCAAATTGGTTGCACAACAACGTGAATATACTTAACATTCTGAACTGCATACTTACAAATGGCTAAGATGGTAAATTTTATGTTATATGTATTTTACCAGAATTTTTTGAAAAGGTGCAGTGACTCACCCAAAGTCAAGATGCAAGCACCTGGCAATGTTGGAACTCAAACCCAAGCTCATTCCAAAATCCAATCCTTGACTTGTATCCTATGCTTTTCAGAGTAGAGGGATTTCATAACGAGAGAGGAGGGGATGGAACTGAATACAGAAAACAAATGCATTTTTTAAAAGCCTCTGGTGTTTAAAAATGTTATTAAAGTATACAGTGAGCCTATGAAACATTGAGACGTTAAAACCTCCACTGACAATAAAAGTCCTCTCTAAGGAGCACTGTGCTTTGAGGCAGCCTCCCAGAGAAGCTGTGGGTTGCAAGGCCGCTGCCAGGCTCAAAACACATCTGGAACCTTCCGTCGGAGCCGAGCCGGTTTTCAATCTCACATCCTCTGGAACTCGGAAGTCCACTCTTGGACAGTAACCACCCCCCCTTCCCCAGCCTGGGTCCCTGCTCAGGGTCCCTGCTCATTCTCACCAGCTCCTTCCAGCCCGTCTCCGTCCGCTTCCCAGCGCCTCACCCTGCTGGTCTTGAGCCTGGTCCAGTCCGGACAGGCTGCCCCCCACCCCAGGGGCTCTCCAGCCGCCAGGTCCCGGGCTTCTCCTTCCGTGTCGCTGGCGGCCTCCTCTGTCCTCACCTCCCATGCCCGCCAATGTCTTCCAGTGGCGACTCCTGATCTTCCCTCCTCCTCCCTGTGCCCTCTGGGTGTCCCCGCCACCGGTTCCTTGCCTTCTGGTGTCTGGTTGGGTTTGGCCCAGAGAGAGCGGAGACTGGAGCAGGGAGGAGGGAGACTGCTGGGACGTTTATTCCCCCAACTCCCCCACCGTGGGGTCACCAGGGGCTGGCTGTGACGCTCCGCCAGAAGCCATAGCTCCCGCCAGCTCTCTGCGCCAGCCCTCCAGGTCTCCAGGTTCGGGGAACTGTCCCGTCCCCTCTCCCTCCGGCCCGGGAGCTGCTCACTCACACTGCGTATGGGTGCTGCGCTATTGCTTACGGTTTCTCTAAATCCTGTGTCCCCTGCACGAGTCCCCTTATTAGACTCGCCTTGGTCACTCCACGCCGTTTGAGTGTGGCCTCTGCTCCCTGCCATCACCTGGACTTGCCAGCATGGAAGCTCCCAGGATGACCTTCACGTCCCCTTCCCTCAGCCACCAAGGGCTCCGCGTCATCTTGCCTTCGTCCCTCCCACCCTGGTGCTCCCTGCTCATCGGCCATCTCCTCTGTATCTTCCATCCCACCAGGACCACCGCTAACTGCCACCCACCCTGAGGACCTGCTCGCTGTCTCCCCTCCTAAGATGCCTCCGCTTCCCCATTCCTTTCCTTTAACGTCAGGCTGCTCCAGGGGCATTCCTCTCCCGAGTCCTCAACCCGCCGCCCTCCGGGTCTTCCTCCGCCCGCCCTTGCAACAGTCACTGGGGGCTCTCAGCCTCCCCGGCCTGGTCTCTCGGTGGCATGTGGACTTGTCAGAGGCAGGCTGTGGCCCGGTGGCTAAGGTGGCAGGAGAGCAGGAAGGCAGGAGAGCATGTGGTAGTCAGACCACTTTCAAGGTGGGCACCTGCGCTCAAGTCCAGCTCTCCTACTTCCTAGAGGTCTGACCCTGGGCAAGTGACCTGTTGGAACCTCAGTTTCCTCATCTGTGAATGGGGTAATAACAGAACGGCCCTTAAGAGTTTGTGGTGAAGATTAAACGAGACCATACATATAAAAGCACTTGGAAGATTACTTTAGCACGTATAACAGATGTCAAAATGCTCACTATTATGGGCAAAAGGATGGGCTCTGGAGTTAGAAAGCCTTGGGTTCAAGTCCCACCTCTGCCACTTTCCCGCTGTGCAGCCTGGGACAAGTTTCTTTGCCTCTCTGAGGCTGCTTCCTATGCTGCAAAAATGAGTTTGATAAGCTATACCTCAAAGGACTGACAAAAGACACTATTTGACAAAATTTTCAATATGGTTGGATTACATTTTTGAAACTAACAGGTGTGTGTGTGTGTATGCATGGGTATGTATTTTTTTTTTTAGAGATGGGGTCTTGCTATGTTGCCCAGGCTGGAATGCAGTGGCTATTCACAGGCACCATCATAGCACACTGTAGCCTTGAACTCTTGGACTCACGTGATCCTCCTGCCTCTGAGGAGCTGGGGCTACAGGCATGTGTGTGTATTTAATCATATTTCCTTTTACTTTTTGGTCCCTGGCCATCCACCCCTGATCCCCACCCGTCACTGCCTTAGGAAAGGGACGTTATGCAGAAGCAGTAAAGACTGGGCTTTCCAAAGAAGCAGGATGTGAGGAAGGGCCAGGGCCCTGGGGAGACAGCGAGGCTGGGAGCGTAGGGAACGAGGAAGCTCGTGTGCTTCCCTCCTGCCAGCGAACGCTTACCCAGCCTCCCCGGGAGTCCGGAGGAGCAGGCCGGCCCTTCAGGGGTGGCTCTGAGCGACCCTGACAGGGAGGGGAGGCCTGAGAGTCCCAAGCAGTGGAGATGCACTGGGGCTGGGGAGGACGCTGAGCTGAGAGGGTGAGCGCCACGTGGGCCCTGGTCAGGCGCTCGTGGCAGAGGAGCGAGGACTGGTCCTCCACGCCCACTCCGGAAGTCCTCTTTTCCTGAAGCTCCTCGTCCCTGCACAGCCCAGACTCCCTGAGCACGAGCCCCAGCCCCGCACACCCTCGCTGTGTGGCCTTGGGCAGCCGCTTGGCCTGTCTGTGCCGCAACTTCCTCATCCGTAAAGGGGGAAAATGGCAGTCCCTGCCTCTGGGGTTGTCGTGAGGATTAAATGAGGTGAGACACAGGGAAGTGCACAGAACGGTGTCTGGCACAAAGTAAGCATGCAAGAAATGCCAGCGATAACGCTGCCCCGCCAGCCCGTCTGCCGGCTTTCTCCACCGCCGAAAGCTCTCGAGGCCGGCCCGCAGCACCAGCTCGCTCCCTCGCAAGGGTCCAGGCAATTGATGGTGGTGGCTGCGGCTGGCAGGGTGGTCCCTCAAAGCCGTCCACGTCCTGATCCCTAGGACCTGTGAATATGCTGCATTACATGGCAGAAGGGATCGTGCAGACATAACAAAGATTACCATTGGGTGACATTAACATGGGGGATTGTCCTGGATTATCCAGGCAGGGCTAATACAAACACACGAACCCTAAAAGCAAAGGATGGAAGCTGAGAAGGGCCAGCAAGGAGGTGGCGGCCTCGGCCCTATCACTGCACAGAACTAAATTCTGCCAACGGGCCTAGAGGCAGACGTTCCCCGGAAACCTCGAGAGAAGAGCCCAGGTGGCCAACACCCTGATTGTGGCCTTGAGTGACCAGGGGCAGGGAATCGGCTGAGTCTGCCCAGACTTCTGACCTACAGAACCGTGAGATAAAAGATTATGTTGTTCTAAATAGAAAACTAATACAATAACAAAAATCCGTTATGACATATACCGCGTGCCAGGCACTGCCCTGAGCACTTCACGATGATTCAGTCTCGCAACAGAGTTACTGCACGGTCCCTGTGGCACACACACACAAGCTGCTGCCGAGCATGGCGGGGTACTCACCTGAGACCCCGCAGCTCAGCGGGCAGAGCCGGGACCGGAGCAGGGGTCCCGTGCCCAGTTCATGCCCTTGACCACCCTGTTCTAGAGCCGCTCTGCTTTTCTTCGCCCGCTAGTCTGCCTGCTGTTGCCGGTGCTCTCCCTCAAAACAACAATCGATTCCTCCCCAGCTGAAAGGCCGTTGGAGGAGGAGGGTCCATCTTCCAAACAAGCTAAACGTCAAACACCTGGCCTGGCTTACAGGGCCACTTCACATGCCGACGCCAGGGCCATCAGCTCTTGTCATGCCATGCCAAATGGTTCACACGCACCTCCGGGCCTTTGCACATGCTGTTTCTTATGCCTGGAGTGTCCTTTCCTGCCTGCTCTGCCTGGCAAATCCCAGGCTTCTCTTTAGAGAGGCAGCTCAAGCCTGAGGAGCTGTCCCGGACAGCCCAGACAGGATTCTTGAGGGTCCCTCACTGCAGCCCCGGCGGGCCTCTTCCCAGGAGAACATCGCGCAGCCTGGGTCAACATTTCTTCTTTACCCACACCAGAGGGCGCCACCTTGGCGTGTTGTGTCAGTGAGAATCGCAAAAAAATCCAGTTTGTTGTCCTGCAGACAAACCTCATTTAGGATTCCAGACTTTGGAATTTCCCTCGCTTAGTCACTGCCTTATTATCTCAATTAACTCACAAGAAATTTCAGACATTTAGAATTTTAGATGTTCCCAAAAGCCAAATTTACACTCAAATCATGAAGCACCTTTCCCTAGAAGCTTTGAGTGAGCCCCAAGTCTGAAACTCAGCCTCTCCAGCCCCGACTAGCTGTGTGATTTGGGGGAAGCTACTCAAGTTTTCTGAGCCCATTCTCACATCTTTACATGAGGATAATAATGACAGTAGCAGTTCCCAGCCCAAAGGGCTGCTCTGAGGTTGCAATCCAGTAATACACATGCAGCGTGTACGCAGAACACATAGACAAGATCATGCGAGACACCCAGTAATTAGTCTGCACGTGGGAGCCTTGGCTGTTTGTATTATCTGTGCTCGTCAAAATATTACAATCTTCCACCTCACACCCATTAGGACAACTACTATAAGAAAGAAAAAAAAAACCCAGAAAATAACAAGTGTTGGTGAGGATGTGGAGAAACTGGAACCCTTGCGCACCATTGCTGGGCAGGTAAAACGGTACAGCCACTGTGGAAAACAATATGGTGTTTCCTCAAAAAATTAAAAATAGAATTACCAAATGTCTGGCAATTGTACTTCTGGGTACGTAACCTAAAAAATTGAAAGCGGGGTCTTCAAGAGGTATTTATACACCCATCCTCATAGCAGCATTGTTTGCAACAGCTGAAAGGTAGAAGCAACCCAGTGTCCATCAACAGATGAATGGATAAACAAACGTGGTCTACACACACAAGGGAATGCTACCCAGCCTTCAAAAGCAAGGGGACAAAGAGGAAGGAAATGCTGACACGTGCCACCACGCGGATGAACCTTCAGGACATTATGCTCCATGAAATAAGCCAGTCACAAAGAGACAAATACTGCGTGATTCAACTTTTATGTGCCTCCAACAGCCAAATTCAAAGAGACACAAAGTTCAGAGAAAAGGACTAGATCACAATCTCTTTGTTTTTATTGTGGTAAAATACACATCAACATAAAATCTACCATCCCCGTTTTTAAGCGTACAGTTCAGTAGCACTGAGTGCACATTACCACAATCCATCCAGAGAACTCTTCGTTTTGTGAAACTGAAACTCTGTACGCATTAAAGAATAACTCCTGCCCCCCTCTCCCCCGCGCCGGGCAGCCACCATCTTTCTGGCAGAGAAGGCACTTTCTGTGTCTTTGAAGGAGGGATCCACCTGCCGGAGGACTGACGCGCCCACCCAGGGCACATCCCAGGGCTGAGCGTGCGAGCACAGCTGAGGCAGGTGGAAGGGCAGACAGCCGGACTTCCCCAACGCCTGCTTCCTCCCGTGGATTCTGTGCAGGCCCGAGGGGTTGGTAAACATCTTTATCCAGGCCCACCTGTCACCTTATCTCTCAAAACTGAGGGACTCGCTCCTAAGAGAAATGCAAATTAGGGCCGGCACGGTGGCTCACGCCTGTAATCCTAGCTCTCTGGGAGGCCGAGGCGGGCGGATTGTTTGAGCTCAGGAGTTCGAAACCAGCCTGAGCAAGAGCAAAACCCCGTCTCTACTAAAAAATAGAAAGAAATTAATTGGACAACTAAAAATATATAGAAAAAACTAGCCGGGCATGGTGGCACGTGCCTGTAGTCCCAGCTACTTGGGAGGCTGAGGCAGGAGGATCGCTTGAGCCCAGGAGTTTGAGGTTGCTGTGAACTAAGATGACGCCACGGCACTCTAGCCCAGGCAACACAGTGAGACTCTGTCTCAAAAAAAAAAAAAAAGAGAAATGCAAATTAAAATGACACGGATACCATATTCACCTCTTAGATGAGCAAAGATCCAACAGGTGGGTATCGCGCTCTGCTGGGGAGGGCGCACCCACCGCCGGTGGAGACCAAGCCTGCAAGCCCTCGCTGGAGGGCAACGTGGCGCCGCCATCAGAGCTACAGACGCAGCTGCCCTTTGACACAGCACGTGGACTCGTGCATCCGGGAAGCATGGACGTGAAAGGCAATCGGTGCAGCATTGTTTAATAACAATAATAAAAAGATAATGATGTGGGCTCCGATGGTTCTTTCATTACAGGCAGCCCAGAAGTGGCAGGTGCCAGGCAGAGGGACGAGACTCGTTGGGCTGCATGGTCCTGGTGTGTTTGCTCAATCGGTTTTGCGCCCCGACCCTCTGATCCCACATGAGACGGGGCTGATGCGTGCTACAGAGAACGTCCCCTGGTGGGAAAGAAACCAGGCAGCAGGACTCTGGCCACGAAGGGGGGAGGCGCGGCAGCACCGGCACTTCCTCCCTCGCCCCTGCACTTGCTGTCCTTTGCTTTTCTCCTTCATCTCCGCCCTCCAGCCGGCACTGAGCTGACCCGCTGCCCTGCAGCTCGGTTGTAGAGGGAGTCCTGAAACCTGCCCAGTGCGGGGCGAGGCAAGGTGCTAGGAGGGGTCAGCTCTCTCCCCCTTACCCTTTGCTTCTTTTCCTCAAAACGAAGCTTATTGATATAGTAGACAATAGTAAATAATTTAAAAAAGACCAAACAGGAGCTCCCTCAACATCAGAAGGGAAGGTGCCCCACAGACGGAGCGGGGGGGGCACATCAGGGCAGGGCTCTCAAGGTGTGGCACTGAAGCATCTCCATGGGGACCCCCCGCCTGAACCCGAGGAGCAGAGAAATGGGCAGATCCCTGGCCCCACTCCAAACCCACCGCATCAGAACATCTAGGGGTTCTTGTTTAACAAGCACACTAAGGCGTGTGAAAAATCTAACCATCGGCTTGCGATACGCCTTCATTTTGGACGAATCGAGCCCCTTTCTCATCGGCATTTAAATGACGGCCACATCCAACTATAAAAGTGACAGTTCACAAACCGTATCACACCATACGGATCCTGATCTACAAGGTCTAGCTCTGAAATGAGCGCAGCCAGTGGCTGGCCGAGGGGAGAGTCTAAAGGGCACTCCGATTTCCAGTCTGCAGGAGGCCAGAGCAGCCGCTTCAAAATGTGGGCTCCCGCTTGCTGGAAACCCTGAAATGCCTTCTTCCCATTGCTCTTCGGATAAAGACCAACATCCTTATGGTGGCAGGAAGCAGTCCTGCCTGCCTCTTAGCTCTCCTTCCCCTTCCCACTCTGACTTCTGCACACACTGGTTTTCTTTCAGTCTATCAGGCTCACTATAGGCTCCTCTACCCCAGGGCCTTTGCACATGCTGTTCCTTTAGCATTGCAATGTTGGCATGTAACTATTCCCGTTTCTGCGGGATCCTTTGACCCATGTCTCTCTCTCCTCCCAGCTTCCTGATTGCAGGGGACATGTGTAATTCCAGCCATTGCTATATTCCAAAGCTTGCCTTGTGCTGGGGTTCCGGGTAAATATTTGCAGAATGAATGAGTGATAACAACAGCAAAAACAGGTTTCTAACCATTGGGGGAAACTAGGTGAAGGGTATAACTTCAAAATAAAGGCTTACTATTGCCATTAAGGAACCAAACTCCTTATACGATGCAGAAAAAAGGTCCGGAGGGCAAAACCCTGCAAATATCAATATTGACTATGGCCGAGTCATATGATTACAAAGCGACTTTTATTTTCTTCCTTATACTTTGCTTCCTCCTAGTTTTTAAAAAACAATAAGCATGTAACTACCTTCCATTATCAGAAAATGGAAATGATTTCAAAATATAACATCAACAATCAAAATAATATGTCAGCCTTGCAAATGAGTATAAATCTTGAGCAGCAAGGCTACCTGTTCTTCAGGATTTATCCCGGCAAACAAACAATTCTTTCTTATTTGCTAAATGTAAGAGCCGGGGAATTTCAAGGCTGATTTTTTTTTTTTTTTAGATTCCCGAGCTTTATTTAGTGGAATGACTTCTAGTGTCACAAATAACACAAATGATACACTGACTGTTGAATTGTTACTCAGTGTGGCCTGCGGCTGATCAAGCGTGACTCTCGGGCTGATCAGAGAGCCCCAGTGCAGGCATCGGAGGGGCACTTTCCGCCTCATCGTATCTTACGAAACTGAAAAATACCGACACGCCTGCAGGTTTCATTTCTTCAAAACAGACCTGTGTGCTCATATACCTTCTTAAAGCGAATCTCCTCTCCCAAATCGATTTAAGCTTTGGGAGGAGGGTTTGTCGAAGAGAAGATACAAAATCCCATTAAAAGTCTATTCACGAAGCATTTGGCAATTCATGTTTCATCTGTTCTCTAGGGAGCCAGGGTAAGCTCGTGCTCCTGGAAACACGGCTGATTCCTTCAAAGATCAGTGTGGCTGTGGCTGATGGTGGGGGCTTACTTTTTTTTTGTTTGATTTTGAGACAGAGTCTCATTGTGTTGCCCAGGCTAGAGTGCCGTGGCGTCATCCTAGCTCACAGCAACCTCAAACTCCTGGGCTCAAGCGATCCTCCTGCCTCAGCCTCCCGGGTAGCTGGGACTACAGGCATGCGCCACCATGCCTGGCTAATTTTTTCTATATATTTTTAGTTGTCCAATTAATTTCTTTCTAATTTTAGTAGAGACGGGGTCTCGCTCTTGCTCAGGCTGGTTTCGAACTCCTGAGCTCAAA